>JANFOE010003080.1:0-2500 GCA_025667525.1 Glebionis coronaria | reverse complement strand
ACTGGTTTGGAGCTAATACCCAGAGCTGTTTGGATGCTCTTATGATCCTCAAACACAATGTTTCATAAGAAGAGCTATGATTTAAGTTGTACACATAGGGTGCTTGTAGGAACATGTTTCTGCATTCTCGTACTATTTATGCATGTTATAGCTGATGAAAAAAAATTGTTGAAGGTTTAAAGATATACCTTTTGAGCCAAGTTTAGCGTCATCCTTGTTGACACAGATACATTTTGTAGAGAAGCCAAAATCATTTTTATTAATATCAACGTCCAACAAATTCTTCTTGTAAGCCCCCTCTGCAAAATCCAACTTGTAGCCTCTTATGCCTCTTATCAGTTTTCGCTTCAGCCAAGTAAAAAAAAGCCAAGTACTAACCTTCAGAAAATACGATCGCAAGGTAATAAAATCGGATGCTTAAATAACTCAATAATGTTAAAAAACACTTTGTAAATTGATCGGTCTGTGATTTCATTAACTTGGTCGCGTACACATACACATACAGTTTACAGATTTCATTACTTGTTCACACAACACATACACTCACACACACACACACACACACACACACACAAACACACACACACCCACACGAACACAAATAGCAAACTCAAGCACTTGATCGCAGCGTTTTATTCAAGCTCATATATAAGCATGTAACCTTATCTGACTCGGCTTATATTTCATAAGCCTATTTCTTTTCTAAACTTATACATCATCAGCTTACGAAAGATAAGGCCATAAGCTCAAAAGTAAGTTTAAACACACGAACATGATGCCATAATTTCTTCGCTTATATTTGACTACCATCAATGCGGCTATGAATGTACTAAATGTAACATGATAAATCCTTATTACCATCTTCTTAAACAATGTACACCCTATATTCCTTTCAACACATCAGAAAGTTCAGCAATGAACCATTATCTTAGTTTCCCATAAAGATAGTTCATAAATAACTTTTAGTCTCTTGGTGCGCACTAAGTACTCACTTTTAGCATCATCACAGCCTCAAGAACCAAGTTACCAAAACCAAATAAAGGTTTCCACACTCCCACAGCTGCAAATATCTGCAAAAAAAAATTAAAGATGTTAGATGATGAGGTTGACTATCAGTTTCATAGTATAATGGATGCAAGGAAATAAGCATATGTAACAAAACATAATTATAATCTAAATAAAAATGATAGCATTGACACTATGCTTTTTACTGGACAGTGAAGGAGTTCCATAGATTTTCAAAAGTGTTTTTTTCTTCACGAGCTCAGTGACTTCAGGAAGATAAATGAGATCAATCAAATACATAGCCTCATCGATTGCGCTCTCCATTCTGTCAGGTCGACATGCCACAGCTTGGAAACAACTGATGGATCCCTAATTCTAATCTTCATACTGTATGCATAGTTCTCCAAATCACTATAGGCGTCCACCTTCTTCCTATGCGCTTGATCATCAGCTCGAAATATCTGTGTCTTTCACAATCTTTTCAATCTCCTCACTTGACAACCTTCCATTATAATTTATTGTCGTAATCTTTTTTATCTGACCACTTGTAGTTTCTTCAGTCGACGCACAGGGTCATAATTTCTACCTGCACTAATAATGTGGCCATTTTGACCCCTAATTCAGCCCACCAATTTTATCATTTCTACTTGATATTCCCAAACATCAACCAAAAAAAGAAACTTTACAGAAAAGATGAAAAAAGTAGTAAGCCTAGAAGGTTACATTTCGTGGATTTCTATGAACGATTTCAACAGCAGCCTCATCACTGAGTTGTTCCCACAGGCCATCGTAAGAAGAAGTCTTGTGGCATCAGCTTGCGAATCAAAGTTGATGGTTCTACTGACATGGCAGCTCTTCTTAAGGGTATGTGAGATGCATACTGCTAAAAAAGAGGATTTCTTTGTAAGAACATATAATTATACTACTAAGTTCAGTAATTTACTACTAATAAAGCCAAAATGTCCTAGCAATTCAGTGTATCATACTACTATAAAATTTCCTCATCTTCATTGTATCTAACTGCATTACCTAGATTCTGATTCAATGTTCATCTGAGTCACCTGAGCCCTTTTCTCAGCATTATTCATCTCAGCACGCAACCTTTACTTCCTGAGCCAGTGTAACTTGGCTATGCGCATAGTTCTCTACATGCCCCTTATTGTGATGTTCATTTGCAGCCCTGAAGAAGTGAAAATTATGTGAAAATGCATTTGTTATTAAAGGAAACAGCTTATCAAGTATAGTTCAAAGAAAAAGAGAACAAAGACAGATGCTACAAAAATGGAACCTCACGTGTTACTCGGAGAAAAATGCCAGTTGCTAAAGCAACCGTTGAAGCTACTACCCAAAGGATTGCCTCGATGCTTTATGCACACGGGCCTTGAATTCATCATTGATCGATCTTCCTGATATGATTGTTTCAGCTCCTTTGCAACCACCCATCCTATCTTGGAACCTGTACATACCTCTACTAATTGTTAACCCTTTTTGAGCA
>JANFOE010003079.1:25000-75450 GCA_025667525.1 Glebionis coronaria | reverse complement strand
TATATATATATATATATATATATATATATATATATATATATATATATATATATATATGTATATATATATATATATATATATATATCTATATTATATATAGGTATAACTATGACTTGATACAACACCTCTAATCCGTGTCATATGTGACATGGCACTTCTAAACCAATACAATTTGTTTGTTAGCTAAAAAATCTCAAAAAATTGCCAAAAATAGTGTTCAAAAATGCAATATGCAAAAAGCGGGCCGCAATTTTCAAAAAACTGCGTTTTGATACCGCGTCTATATATATTAGGTTAAAACCAATTTTTCTTCATTTTTTAACCAAACCACCGACGGGGAAAACACACACACCACGAGGAAAACACACACACACACCATCCACTTCACATCCATTTTACACGATCCAACACTCATAAAACCCTTTTAATCTTTGAATCAAACAACTGACTGTTTTTGTTATCGATCAAACATTCATTCATCAAATAATTTTCTATGTTATCAGTTGTGGATAAATAGACCCTAATTAAAAAAACTAGCTGATAGGTGTGAAAACACCCATCCTTTTACCACTTAATTTTGGCTAAAACGAGACCAAAACACGTATTTAATATCATTTGTTTGGAATTATGCGTGGTTTTTGTGTTTATTGTGTTTTCAGAGTCAACCGGATGAATATTGAAGAAAACAGGGGATTGCATGGGTTTTATCGAGGAAAAAGACTCTAGACGAAGTCTATTGTCCAAGAGATGCAAAAGATTTGAAGTCATTGTGCCTATTTGAAGATTTATCGAAGAATAGAGCCAAATATGGAAGATTCATATATGTCGAAGAACTCGAGTCTATTAAACAAAAGATTATAAGACGAGTTGGAATTATTCACCGACACTTCTCAAAATCCAAAGTCGGAAACGTTTATGTAAAGAAACGTGAAGACTAAAGAAGGAAGAAGAAAAGAAGCCCAAAACCAAGCCCATTCAAAAAGCCCACAAGACTTGCCTATAAATAGGACCTTACTTCACAAAAATTAGACACTAAGTTTTTAGGTAGTTTTTAGTTTTTTTTCATTCTCTCTAGTTTTAGAGAGAGAAAGTTCTAAACTTTCTCTCACTAGTTTTCATCTTTTTCTTTCAAGATCAAACATTTGTATTATTTTTTTCATTAATCAAGTTCAAGTTTTTAGCTTTTAATCTTTAAATCTCATTCTTCCTTTCTTTGATTTTGATTGATTTTGGTACAAATCTCGTATGATCCGTGTTGTTCATCTATGATTTTGTGCTTAAAAAGTTAATCTTTTTATGTTTCCTTAAGTTTCTACACGAATAAGCTTTGAGATCCTTGTGCTTATTGGCTTATTTGTTAGTTTTGCTTATTTACTTTTTATAAGTTTTCTTAAAAAGCTTATCTTTTTATTATTTGATTTATAAGTTTGCTTATTTAAAGTTAGAAAAGTTGTTTTTAGTGCTTATTTGATCAGCTTAATATTGGATTCGAGCTAGTTTTGGGTTTTAGCTTATTCCAATAGCTTATTACCCTAGCATAAGTTTCGGATCAGCACTATTTTCAGAAAGGGCAAAGCCCTTTTCCGACCTGATATTCTGAGCAGACACACAACCCTTCATTCCGATCACCCGATCGGAAAAGGGTTTATGTTCATTCAGATTGTGGCTCGTTTGTATGATATTCCGATTGCATCCTTGTGGGTTATTCCGATCTGAGTTTTATTTAAACATTCCGATTGTACTAGTTTTTGATTATTCCGATCTGAATCCTTGTCCAATATTCCGATTAGAGTTGTTTTGTTATATTCCGACAGCAAGTAATAATCTTTATTCCGATTGGGGTCATTTGTCATATTCCGACAGCCTTGTTCCTCATCATTCCGATCAATATATCGGAATTCATTCCGATTGCCCCCTTATTATTCCGATTGATGTTATTTGCAAACATTCCGATTAGTTTTTTTCTTCTATATTCCAATTTGGGTTAAATTGTTTGTTTAATTTCTTGTTTTGCAAAGCTCTCAAGTGTTAGTCCAAGTATTTTTCTAATCTCCCCTTTAAAGTTTTCAAGCATTTATTTTTAAACTCGTTTATTTAGTTTAATCTTTCAAAGTTTTAATTTTACTCTTTGACACTTACTTTATTGCTATTAGTTTAAATTTAGATAAACAAACCTTCACCTTTTTATTAACCAAGAACAAATCATTCCACTTAGAACCGAGATCAATTCGAGGAGATACCGAGACTTAATCTGAACCCAATGAAAACCAGTGTATCAAATGGCGCCGATGCCGGCTCTTCTCGTTAAGATCAACAGTTTTTGTGAGAACTTGGATTTTGGGATCCGTTCACCGTGAACGTTACTTTTTCATAAAAATTTTCAAAAACCCTAAAAAAATATAAAATTTTCAAAAATACAAAAAAAAATAGAAAAACCATAGAAACCAAAAATATTTTTGCTTTGTTTTTCTTTGTTAGTTCTTTTGCAGGTGTATGCGCACTCGATCAACGTCTTATCAAGAGCCCGAGCCTCTCGATAACTTAGACATGGCCGGTGTACAAAACAACAACAATAACCCACCTCAAAACAATAACAACAATAAAAATCCTCCTCTTAACAACAATGAGCCTCTACCGGATAATCGCCCGATGATTGAACTTCTGCAAGCACATGTAGATGGTAACGATGATCCAATTGTCATACCCGCGATTGCAGCCAACAACTTTGAGCTCAAATCCGGCTTTATCCAGATGGTCTCTGCTCAACCATTCTTGGGGCGTACCATTGATGATCCACATGACCACATCAAGAGATTCTTGCAACTCACCAATACGGTCAAATTCAATGGTGTTCCACAAGAGATAATCCGTTTACAACTTTTTCCCTTTTCTTTAGAGGGACAAGCCCGGCATTGGCTTATAAGGAACCGCCACAGAGTATTCTTTCATGGACGGATATGGAGACCAAGTTTATCAACTACTTTTTCCCACCCTCTCGTACTACCGCTTTACGGAATGAAATCATTAATTTTGAACAAAAGTACGATGAGTCTTTTAGTGAATCTTGGGACCATTTCAAAGAACTTTTGAGAAAATGCCCACAACATGGTTTTACCAAAGTGCACCAAATTAACACTTTTTATAATGGTTTAAGCATGAATGACAAAGATTCACTAAACAGTGCCTCGGGGGGTAATCTTTTGGCTAAGACTTCCGATGCTGCTTGGGATATCATTGAGAATAAATCTCGTGTGCAAACCAAGAGTGTGCGGACTAATGTCGCTAGTGCTAGTACTAGTGACAACGACAAGCGACTTGACAAAACCACTGCGCTTCTTGAATCGCTTGCTACCCAAACCGCCAGCAACACCAACAACATCGACGCTAGAAACGCTAAAGACGCTCAAGTCAATGCTGTTAGCCAACCATGTGAGATATGCGGGGGTCCTCACTCTTACACCACTTGCACTGCCACCCAAGACTACCCTTCTGAAAATGTGAATGCAGCATATGGCACCTATCCTCAACCCGCTTATCAAGCTCGTCCTCAATGTGACCGCAACCTGCTTAGCTACCGCTCAAACAACTATCTCTCACCACCCGGTTCTAATCCTAACAACCCTAACCAACAACAAAACCTCAACCGCCCTCCTCAACAACAACAACAATCTCGTGGACCATACATACCACCTCACAAACAACAAAATCCACCTCAAAGAAACAACCAAGTTTACCAGCAACCTGCTTATCAACCACCCGCATACAATGCTCCTCCCAACCTACCCACTGCTTTACACCAAGAAGTGGAAACCTACATGAGGACTAACGATGTGATCGTGGGAAATCTTCAACAAGAAGTGCGCAACTTGAAAGCAGACCTGGTGAAACAAGGGAACGATCTGAGAGCTGATATGAGAAACACTTTGGATAGTCAAATGAATGACTTAAAGAACATGATGGCTAGTTTCTTCCAAGGTAATCAACCCTCTTCTTCGGGTACTCTTCCGAGTAACACCGTTGCAAATCCAAGAGGGGAGATGAAAGCAATCACCACTCGCAGTGGCAAAGGTACCAAGGAACCCGAGCTTCCTATACCTCCACCGGTGATTGTGACTAAGGAAAACGAGTCACCTGCTCCTATTCCTCATCCTTCTTCTACCCCAATTTCTCCACCTCTTACTTCTACCCCTCCTTCACCCAAGGATGTGAGTGATCCTTCGATCCCAAAGCCTTCCTCTTCTTCCGATATACCTTATCCATCTAGGTTGAGGAAAGAGAAGCTCAAAAGCAAGGACGATATTCAGGTTTCGAACTTTCTTAAAATGTTCAAACAATTGAATTTCAACATCTCCTTCGTTGAGGCTCTCGCTCACATGCCTAAGTACGCTAAAATGTTCAAATATCTTCTGAGTGACAAGGAAAAGCTTCTTGAAATTGCTAACACCCAACTTAATGAGAATTGCTCTGCAGTGCTCTTAAGGAAATTGCCAACCAAGCTTGGTGATCCGGGTCGTTTCTTAATCCATTGTAACTTCCCGGGAGTAGAGAATTGCATGGACCTAGCCGATCTAGGTGCCAGTATTAACTTAATGCCTTTAAGCGTTTGGAAGCAATTATCTCTCCCTGAGCTAGTCCCCACCAAAATGACTCTGGAATCAGCTAACCGTACGGTTGCTTATCCAGTGGGGATAGCCGAAGACGTCTTTGTAGGAGTCGACAAATTCACTTTTCCTGCCGATTTCGTCGTCGTCGACTACGAGATGGACCCTCGTGTGCCATTAATTGTTGGTCGTCCATTCTTGAGGACCGGTCGCACTCTCATCGATGTTGAAGCCGGTGAGCTTATCATAGACGATAAAATCGTTTTCAACATGGGAAAGTTGTCTAAACAGCCTTATTCTAACGAGAGTGTTAATTGTATTGATGTTCTGGATGAGGCTTGTGAAGAACACTTTATTGATGCTTGTAAAAATATTCCTACCTCTCTTCCCAATGTTGAGACCATTTCCTCTATTGATTCATCACTGTCTCTATTTGGAGAAAGTGATTTCTTTTGGAAAGATCTTGAAGCCACCATGGGAGATGTGAACTTAGTAAATGACGATTCTCCCACCGATTGGGATGAAGACATGCGTTTCTTTGAAAACCTTCTCCAAGAAGACAATCTTTCTCCACCATCTCCCACGGTTATTGCTATCGATGCTCCGACTTTGAAAACGCCTCCCATCGAAAATCCTCCAGATTTAGAACTTAAGGAGTTGCCGCCCCATCTCGAGTATGTGTTCCTTGAATAAAAGAAAAAGTCTCCCGTCATTATCGCCAAGGACTTGAAAGAAGAAGAGAAATCTCGCCTCATCGTCGTGCTTAAAAATCATAAGAAGGCAATTGCTTGGAAAATTTCCGATATCCGCGGAATTGATCCGAACTTTTGTACTCACAAGATTCTCATGGAAGATGACTTTAAACCCGCAATCCAGAGCCAAAGAAGGGTTAATCCTCGAATTCATGACGTCATCAAACAAGAGGTTATCAAACTTTTAGATGCCGGCTTGATCTACCCTATTTCGGATTCGCCGTGGG
Organism: Glebionis coronaria; assembly: GCA_025667525.1. Taxonomy (NCBI): domain Eukaryota; kingdom Viridiplantae; phylum Streptophyta; class Magnoliopsida; order Asterales; family Asteraceae; genus Glebionis; species Glebionis coronaria. The sequence goes on along the minus strand of JANFOE010003079.1, from coordinate 69,870 downwards.
CAAGTCCCGTCCATTGTGTGCCCAAGAAGGGCGGAATAACCGTTGTTTCCAACGAACACAACGAGTTGATTCCCACTCGTCTCGTTACTGGGTGGAGAGTTTGTATTCATTATCGCAAGCTCAATGATGCCACGAGAAAAGACCACTTTCCTCTTCCCTTCATGGATCAAATGCTCGAGCGTCTAGCTGGTAATGACTATTACTGCTTCTTAGACGGTTTCTCCGGGTATTTTCAAATTCCCATCGATCCCAAAGACCAATAAAAGACCACATTCACTTGTCCCTACGGAACATTCGCTTACAAACGCATGCCTTTTGGTTTATGTAATGCTCCTGGGACATTCCAAAGGTGTATGATGGCTATCTTCCATGACATGGTGGAAAACACTATGGAAGTATTCATGGATGATTTCTCGGTTTATGGCGATTCTTTCTTTGCTTGCCTTGCCAATTTAGAACGTATGCTGAAGCGGTGTGAAGACACTCGCCTTGTTCTTAATTGGGAAAAATGCCATTTCATGGTAAAAGAGGGCATCGTGCTAGGACACAAAATTTCCAAAGCCGGTCTCGAAGTAGACCGTGTTAAAGTCGATGTTATCGCTAAGTTGCCTCCACCTTCAACAGTGAAGGGTGCGAGAAGTTTTCTGGGTCATGCGGGCTTCTACCGTCGATTCATCAAAGATTTTTCTCAAATCGCTCGCCCGATGACCCACCTCTTGGAAAAAGATACTCCGTTTATCTTTTCCAAAGAGTGTCTTGAAGCCTTCAACTCACTTAAGGATAAGCTAACTAAGGCACCCGTCTTGGTTACCCCTAATTGGGAGCTTCCCTTTGAGTTGATGTGCGATGCTAGTGACTATGTTATTGGTGCGGTTTTGGGCCAAAGAGTGAACAAACACTTCCAACCAATCTGATTGTTGTAAAATTACCCTTTTAGGAAAAGGATGGTAAATGTGGCAAGTATTAAGTGTCGGTTTAGGAAAACCAAGCACTAATGACCAAATAAGTTCAAGTTCGTTTCCCAAGGAGGCACGTGTGTTGTGTAATGAGTTGATTTTGATTGATGATTGTATTAAGAAGAAAAGAAAAGAGAAATGAGAAAGAAAGACGGTTACGAAGACGGATCGAGCTAAGACGAAAACGTGTTCACGTAAAACCGTAAATAGTGCAAAATTTAAAATTTTAACCTAAAAATTCCTAAAAATTACTAAAAATCCCCAATATTATTCTAAGAGTTTACAAAAAATCAAAACTTGCTAAAACCTTTTAATTAATTAGATAATGACTTTTTAATGCTAATTAAAGCCCTAAAAATCACAATTATTTATTAAAAAGCCCTAAACAAGATTTTAAAGTTTGTAAACCTCACAAATAACCTAATTAAGCTAAAAAGTATTTTTTAATAAAACTATTTTTAAATACTTAAAAACTATTAAAATCAATTAAAACTTAAATTAATTCTAGAAAATAATTGAAAAGTCCTAAAAATATTTGGAAAGTTACAAAACTCCTAATTATGTGTCTACAATCTAGGAAAAATGAAAAAAGTAGAAAAAACAAACTTTCAATTTTTAATAATAAAATAATCTAAAAAATTCAAAGACTATTAAAAAATTCTAAAAAATTACCAAAAATCTAAAATATTATAACTAAGACAAAAATGCAAATAAAAGTTCCTAAAACCTTTTTAATAATTTTATATTAAATTTTAAAGTTGTTTAAAAACCCTAAAATCCTATAAAATCAAAAATTAGACCTTTTGAAAACTTTTTGGGCTGTAAACCTCAAATTACTTAAATAAAACCTAAAAACTATTTTTTCAGATTTTTAAAATGCTTTTTCCTATTTTTAAATTACTTTCTAAAATTTAAACTAAAAATAATCCTATAAAATTATTCAAATACGGGAAAAATAATATTTTTAAACCAAAAAGTCCTAAAACCTAGTAAAAACCAAAGAAAAATGCTAAATGGAAAAAACCCTAAGGAATAAGCTGAAAACAGCTTATAAACAAGCTGAAAAGTAAATAAGCTAGAAAACCAATAGTCCTTATATATTAAACATTGCAAAGTGATACCAATCAAAGACCCTAGGGCAGTTGGTTAGAGCGTTTGTGTGTGGGAGGAGTGGCGCAGGTTCGAGTCCTGGCCACGTCCTTTTTGATCTTTTTATTTTTTTTCTTTTTAAACTTTAAAAACACAAACCAGTAACTATTTTGGCTTCAAAAACACAAATCCAATCAAAAATAACAAAGATTAAAACAAGATGGGACCAAAAACGTGCTCAGTTTTGTCTTTGTTTCTGATGAACACCAAGGTGATTTCTTCACTGATGAAGATAGAATCAAGAGGACTTGATTCCTGATTTTGGTGGTGATTTGTTGGACAATAGGGTCACCCCTACACTCAGTTGGAGTGTAGGGAGTCAAGCAAACACAAAACAAACAAGTACTCACACAAAATCAAACTAAATGAGCACAAACAAGTTTCTGATTAAGGACTATGTAGGTCTGAGTATACTTTGCTGATTTTAGATGCACAAGAGTGAAATTTAGATGCTCATAACTTGCACATAAGATCACAACATAGCATGTAACCAATACACCATCCTCAAATACCTATGGTCTAGCAGTATAACAAGATTTGATGAACAATTCACACAAAATTAGTCACATTAGGCAGTTACTGGATTTTAGCTATGTGGCCAATATTTTAGCATGCAAATTGATTTAAAACTTACCAACTAAAAACCTATGACTAACATGCAACCTAGTACAACCCTATGAGTATGTCTAAACAGATTTAAGCCAAGATTAACTCCATTAAACCCTACCAGAATCCTGATCCAAACACCCCTTTAAGTTCTGAAATGCAAATTTTTCAAACAAAATCTCATACAATCCACACCAAAGTGATTCTATAGACTACTAACATGCATATCATACCAATTAAACTCAAATAAAATCACATAAACAACACTTGAACAACAAATCACAAATAGCATGCAAAATCACACAAATTCAGTAAATCAAGAAAACTAAAAATGGAACAAGGAAGTACCTTGTTGGACCTACATCCAGGCCCAACCAAGGCTACTTAGCCTTCTCCAAATAGGCTGGGGCCTATGCAGAACACTTGGGCAACAAGGAAGCTTCACAAACTTTCCTGCAAAGAACAAATGAACACATAATATACCAACTTCTGATTTTCTGAAAATTTTAAAACCTTGAAACCAAATAACCTTGAAACTTAAACACGTTTTAAACAAGTTCAAATTCACAAATCTAAACCTCCAAATCCACTTTCACTTCTTTGGAGTTTCTGATTTCTGAAATTTGGACCCACTTGAAAACCTTTGAAAAACCTTTTTGAAACTTAAACACACAAAGTGTTTCACAATTTAAAAATGGAACTCAACAAGCTTTCAGTCACACACCAACTTTTAGAAAATCATAAAAAGGAATTACTTTGAACTTCAAATACCAAACTTTTATATTAAATAAAAAAGGAGTACAAGTGATGAAAGCTAAAAACTGGAACCAAGAAATATGGACACAATCCGTCCATATTTATACTACTCTAAGGAAAATACTAGAAGCTGAAACCCCAATACATAAAATTCCTGAAATATCCTTGGTCAAAAGTCTTCAAAATCAGTCAATAGTGGCAACATGTGATCTTGCTTGGCACTTGTGATATCCAGCTGTTGAGAGTGCATCTTGGCTGTTTATTTTGTGTGGGGAACAAGTTGAATCATGAAAGCCCTCCATCTTGTCTCCTTTTGGGGTTTTGTGGAAAGTGACGTAGCAGGGGAGGTCCCTACTGCTCACATGGGTGTGTTGGGAGAAGGTTTGTGAGTGGGTTTAGGATGAGAGACACCTTAATTAGCAATCTGGAAATAATCATCCATTTCCCCTTTGATTTAGGGTGATTAGGACCTGGGGAATTTAGGGTTCTTGGGAGGATTAGAATGGTAATTAGGGGTGATGATGTGAACACTAGACGTTTTGGCGCCAGGTTAAAACATTAATCTAATCGTTTGAATTATTAGTTAATGTATATTTTAGGTTTAGTGGATTGCTGATGTGTAGGGTGAGGTGGAGTGGATAGATGACGTGGTGTGAGGGGATTGGTGGGATATGTTTGTGTGTCTGGCCAGTTTTACCCCTCAATTTACATACTTTGTTCAACTTGTATAAACAGCAACAAGACTCTTTTTCCTTTGTAATCAAGTTTAGACATTTGGCAGTTTCAGTCCTTCCAAGTTTAAATCATGGAAACAAGGACTAAACTTGTAAATTCTGAGATCTTCAAGGGCCATATTTGTAAATTCTTGATAATTTAGGGACCCAAATTCAATAAATGAGATTTTCAAGGGTATAAATTGACAAGTCTTTAATTCTTCAGGGACCAAACTTGTACAATCTTCAAACTTCAAGGACCATTTTGGAAATTCCAGATTTGGGCCTGGTTCATTGTGCGGCTTCGTTTCCCGTGTTCGTTTTTGAATGATTCTTGTGACCTTTTGCCTATTCCTCAATATCCGTACCTAAAAATACACAAGTAACAAACACAAGCATATATTTGGCAGTTTTAATGATATTTTATGCATTTTAAGCCCGATTTGGACGATGAGACCATGTATAAAAGCAGTCTCATCACTCCCCATACTAAACCATTGCCGTGCCCTCACGCAATGCTAGAATAAAGTATCGTAGCATCTCCAAAATTCGATTTTATTCACTTTATTGAAATGATAAACTAGCTACACTACTACTATTACTATTACTTGTGTTTTAGACATAATGTATGATTTTCATCGCAAAATGGGACGTTTAGGTTCATAGAATAAGAACACGTGAATGCTTCGTTAGAAATAATTTCATCGTCCTCGATTTTCACCCTAATTCCATGCCAAGCGTGCAACGAGATCATTGTCATTATAAGTTAGTAATGCTAACACTACTCATATGCCCTAATCACGTACTTATTCTCCCATTATTCCTAAGTTGTATCTCTTATATTTTATTATGTCTTGAATGTTTCACGAGGATACATTGTTGACTTATGCGATAATAGAGATTTAGGTCTAAAAATAGAGTCCTAACGGTGTAACTAAGACCATCAAATCAATAACCCCTCCCAATAGACAACGATGTTAAAAAATTAAGTTGACAAGAAGAATCGATAAACACGGTTTTATAACGGTTTTGAACATGAGACTTATTACCATGACTTTTATACGCCCCCTAACGGAAGGGCCTTATTATCTTTGGTTTACCTCCATCTTTTATTCAACTTCGCCATGAAGCTTTTATTATGACTTCGGTCTTGCCTTGCCTTTTATTATCCGCCTCATCGGTGGTTTTATTAGCCAAAGACGTATATCCTCACGCTAAAGCGAATTTTGGATCTTTAAAGCTTCGAAGATTAAGGCTTGATTCACTTTCAATTTTGTATAGATTTTAGGCCTTGTGGGGCTTCAAATTGTTTGCTAGATTTTGGTGAGCACTTGAAATCTTATTATTGGGTGAAGCTTTCGATTATTCGGGTGCCAATACTTCAAAACCGTGACGCTGGCGATACCTTAATGTCTCCCCAATTTAATTACACGGAAGCTACTAGAAAAGACTAGAAACCCAACAATCCTAACTAAACCGCTAAGTGAATATTTATTAAGCAAAAAATATTTACATGCGAAGGGAGAATAAGCAAACAACGAGAACACATGAGTTTTTGAAAGAATACGAGTACTCTACGTTTAGCATAGTAACTTATAATTAACTCTATCATTTCTCGTCCTCATTTAAGAGACTTAGCCTAATGTGTAGTTAAGGAATCAAAGCTAAGTGCTCAACACGCACGGTCGAGTAAAAAATTACTCTTATTCTCGCCATCGGAAAATCTACATGCGTGTCTTCAAACACTTATAAAACATGATAAAAAATTTAAAATTTGGCCATTTTTAGCCTTATTTTGCAGCAAAAACGATAAACAAAAAGATAAACTTTGGAAAGCGTGAAGGTTTGGCAAGGCAAGTATCTATTCACCCCCCATACTAAAGTTAAACATTGTCCTCAATGTTTCGAGTCTAGGGGTGCAAACACCCCCATACTAGAGACGTAGTCGAATGCCTAATCTAGCATGGAAAGGGTGTAACCAATAAATTAATAGCCGTTTATGAAGTGTGCTAGAAACCTAAGGTTAGAACATCAAAAGGATATATCATGGATATTGAGAAATGTCTTCAAAGCAAACGATCGAGTGCTCCCATAAAACGAAACACGAGAGGCTCCAATCGTGAAGATCATGATCTAAAAACCACAATGCACAAACAACTACGGAACAAAGGTTGGAAGGGCACAAATCCCCTCACATTAAACTAATTAGAAAGCAATAATATGTACATGGATAAGCATGGGTCTCCCCCACGAGGCACCTTGTTTTTGATAACCGAGTCAAAAGCTCGACTCGAATCCCCATAAATGTGATTATTTAGGGATAATTATGGTATGGTCAATTTTTGGTGGGGCTTACATGATAAACAAGGCCCAAAAACAACCGGTATTAAGGACTAAGTCCTTTGATGGTGCAAAATACCAGGATCGAAGATGGCGTTCTCGTTTTCATTGGAAAAACAAACCAACGCCACTTCATCATAAGTCAACAAAAACTCAAAGAGTTTCAAGAAAATAGGAGAGAAGAAATAGAAGGGTGGGACAATGGGTAAGTCATGAAAACATTGAGCTACTCGAGGTAGACTCGCACCAATCAAATGAAGAGATTTTCCATTTATTGCATCGGTGGAAGACCGAGATTTCCATATATAAGCAATTCCAGGATCAAATATATCGTCCTCGGTGAAGAAAGGGGAGGGAACATAAGGGGATTCCCTCACACTAAGTCCACACAAAGCATCGTCAAAAGGAGAAGACGAGCTTGTAGTACTCAATACACGCGGTGATGACGAAGTTAGAGTTGTAGAAAAATCTTTTAAATTCAATTTAAAGTCTTTTCCTTTTTCATCTTTTACACTCTCCTTGTGAAAACCCGATTTAATTATGTCAAAAATATTTTGTGTATCTAAAGCAATGTTAGTCACACTAAAAATTCTCACATTTTGAAACCGTTTTGGTAAAGGTGGTGGTAAGTTCTCAAAACGTTTGTCAACAAAGAAAACTTCCCCATCGGGATCAACGTATTCATCATCCGAAGAATCACTCGAGATTGGAATCGTAGGCTTAACACTCTTAACCTCCACCAGCGGAGGGGACGGAACTTCATTTTTCTCAACAACTCCTAAAACTCTATTTGAAATTCTTTTGCAAATGTTTTTGATGGGATTGACATTGTACAAAGACGTGATAGAATACACATGAGAAAGAGTGGAGTTTTGGGTTGCATTAATGACGAGTTCTTCCTCATTGAAACGAAGAGTGATTTTTCTTGCATGCACATCGATAAGTGCTCTCGAGGTATCCAAAAAAGATCGACCTAAAATTAGAGGAACTTTAGGATCGATGGGAATGTCAACAACAATAAAGTCTACGGGATAGTAGAACTTTCCAACTTTCACAAAGACGTCCTCGGTAACTCCACAAGCTAGAATCATAGAATGATCGGCCATTTCGATTGACATTCTTGAAGGAGTGAGATTTGGAAGATTGAGCGATTTAAAAATCTCAAGAGGCATCAAATTAATACTAGCACCAAGATCGGCCAAGGCGTAGCATTCTTCCATGTCTTGTATAGCACATGGGATTAAAAACTTTCCAGGATCACCGACTTTTTGAGGTATGCGGCTTAGAAAAACCGATGAACAACTAGACGATTTTTGTAATTTCTCTTTGTTATTCAACATACTTTTGAAGTTTGCGGCAAATTGAGGCATCATGACTAAGGCGTCGGCAAAACTTATATTAAAATGCAAGTCACGAAACATTTTCATAAAAAGTTCAAATTGATAATTATTTCGTTCTTGTGCCTTTTCCTTGTCTCGTCTTGAAGGGTAGGGTAAAGGTGGTGTGGGTTGGGGCATAGTAGGCATAGGCATCAGCCTTGGAATCTCGGGTTCCATGATTGGTATAGGTTCAACCGTAGGTGTGGTTTGAGCGGTACTTCGTGGGCTTGGAATTTGCTCCTTTTCAACCACAACCTCGGGTTCTTTCTCTTTTTCCTTCTCCATAGAAGTACTTGGACGAGAAATGGGTTCTTTGAAAGTTTTACCACTACGAGTAGTAATAACCTTCAACTCCCCTTTCGGGTTCACGATGGTATCACTAGGAAGACCACCCGAAGAAGAGGGCTTACACATGATAGCTTCAAACATTTTAGCCATTCGGTCTTCAAACTTAGATTGCCTAGCATCCGCTTTTAACAACTCTTGCTTAATCTCATGTTGACCTTGCTCCATTTTTTGTTGATTTTGTTGGAGTCTTGTGACATTTCCTTCAATTTTATTAGCATGAGTTTTAAGTTCATTAGCAAGTTCGTTTTTAAGCTCGTTTTTCAACTCGGATCTTAAGCTAACCATTTCACGTTGCATATTGTCAAACTTAGCATCATTAGCCTTTGCATAATTCAAAAACTCTCCTTGAATATTTTTGGTGTGATCATTTTGAAAACCTTGAGTAGAAGTTTGAAAATCACGGTTTTGGTTTTGGTTTGAAATTTGCCCATTTCCACTTTGATAATTACCCTTATTATAGTTCCTTTGATTTCCTTGGTAATTTCCTTGGTTGTTGTTGCGATAGTTATTAGCATTTTGATTTGGTGGAGCTTGATTTTGGCGGGAACCTTGGCCGATTTGGTTATAAGTTCCCGTGGCTACATAAGCACTCGAAGTGTTACCATCCGCGGTAATGCACTCGGAAAGATCATGAGCTCCACCACACGACAAACAACTCTTAGAAACCGCTTTAACCGAAGCGGAATTCGAAGCTTCTTGAGCTTTCCAATGGGACATAAGGGTCGAAAACCTATCGAAAAACCGATTTTCCTCATTAGCTTCATCATGTAAGGCATTGATGGAACGAGACGAGGATGAGCCCATTTTGGCAACACTCGGTGTGTTACGAGGGCTATAAACCTTAGACCTATTCTCAATTATGAACAAAGCTTCTTCAACCGTTTTACACAAAAAATTACCACCCGCGGCGGCATTTAAATAATCTCTTTCATGATCATTAAGTCCATTGTAAAACGTGTCAATTTGGTGCAAGTCGGAAAAACCGTGATGAGGACATTCATGTAACATCTCCTTAAACCTATTCCAAGCCGTTGAAAAACTTTCATTTGATTCTTGTGAAAATATAGAAATCTCATTTTTCAAATGCGTAGTCTTAGAGGGCGGAAAAAATTGGTTCACAAATTTCGAAACGAGATCCTTCCACGTCAATATAGAATTGGGTGGCTCTTTCTCTAACCAAATTTTAGCGGGCCCCGCTAAGGAATACGGAAAAAGCATCATCTTAATCGAGTCACGAGACATCCTTGAATTTGCACGTGGCGGTAAGACGATTGAATTGACGGATATGGTTGTGGGTATTGTCCTTCTCATCACCACAGAATTTGTTGTTTTGGATCATCGACAACAAACCCGTTTTCACCTCAAAATTCTCCGCAAGGATAGCGGGAATCACAATAGCTTCTCCATAACCCTCGGTGGGTGCTTGAAGTAACTCCATCATAGTTCGATTTGCCATGGTTGGTGCTTCTCGTACAATGGGTTCGTCAATAGGAGACTCCTCACTAGAATGAGTTGGAGTAGGAGTTTTGTTCTTTCGTCTACGTGCACGTTTTGCTTGATTACGAGTTAGCATAAATGTCACGTACAACGAGGAGACGAGCAAAGAATATTCTTTTTGGTGTTTTGTATTTTTCAATTTTTTTGTGGTTTTTGATTGTATTAACTTTTTGGAAATTGGTGAAATGTATTAAGTAGACACAAATCTACAAATCTCCTCCTTAATCAAATCTCTCGATTAAAGAAGCCTCAAGGAATGAAAACGATCACGTGAAGTGAACGCCTTCGATGACTTTAGAACGATGGTGGAACACCAAATCGTTCAAGAGGGTTTAATCAATAGAAACCAAGAAAATATATATGATATGTAATAATACTTTGGGCGGCAAAACCCTCGATTCACTCTCAAAATCAAATACGCACAAGCAAGCGGAGGAAACGAGGCGGCGCGAAGCACTTAAGAGCCTTTTTCCTTTAGGTCGTGAAATACAACCGCCTTATACCCACCTTATAGTTTGTATTTTTCAAAATCGAGCTTCACGAAAGTATTTATCTATTTTTGCCTTTTTTCTTTGGTTTGAGATTCGAATACAATGATTGGGTAATGACCTCCCAAGTCAAGGTTGTGATTGCTCACGTATTTGGAGTACTTGTGAATTTATTGTTCTACGTATACAATATATTAATAATATTCACACAAAAACCAAAAAACGATAATACGTATTAGTAGAGTGCTACTAATACAAATACTAATTATGGCTATATAAAAAAACAATGGTTCAATCAAAACACAACACGCCTCCCCGGCAGCGGCGCCAAAATGATTGTTGTAAATTACCCCTTTAGGAAAAGGATGGTAAATGTGGCAAGTATTAAGTGTCGGTTTAGGAAAACCGAGCACTAATGACCAAATAAGTTCAAGTTCGTTTCCCAAGGAGGCACGTGTGTTGTGTAATGAGTTGATTTTGATTGATGATTGTATTAAGAAGAAAAGAAAAGAGAAATGAGAAAGAAAGACGGTTACGAAGACGGATCGAGCTAAGACGAAAACGCGTTCACGTAAAACCGTAAATAGTGCAAAATTTAAAATTTTAACCTAAAAATTCCTAAAAATTACTAAAAATCCCCAATATTATTCTAAGAGTTTACAAAAAATCAAAACTTGCTAAAACCTTTTAATTAATTAGATAATGACTTTTTAATGCTAATTAAAGCCCTAAAAATCACAATTAATTATTAAAAAGCCCTAAACAAGATTTTAAAGTTTGTAAACCTCACAAATAACCTAATTAAGCTAAAAAGTATTTTTTAAAATTTTAAAACCTAATAAAACTATTTTTAAATACTTAAAAACTATTAAAATCAATTAAAACTTAAATTAATTCTAGAAAATAATTGAAAAGTCCTAAAAATATTTGGAAAGTTACAAAACTCCTAATTATGTGTCTACAATCTAGGAAAAATGAAAAAAGTAGAAAAAACAAACTTTCAATTTTTAATAATAAAATAATAATAAAATAATCAAAAAAAATCAAAGTCTATTAAAAAATTCTAAAAAATTACCAAAAATCTAGAATATTATAACTAAGACAAAAATTCAAATAAAAGTTCCTAAAACCTTTTTAATAATTTTATATTAAATTTTAAAGTTGTTTAAAAACCCTAAAATCCTATAAAATCAAAAATTAGACTTTTTGAAAACTTTTTGGGCTGTAAACCTCAAATTACTTAAATAAAACCTAAAAACTATTTTTTCAGATTTTTAAAATGCTTTTTCCTATTTTTAAATTACTTTCTAAAATTTAAACTAAAAATAATCCTAGAAAATTATTCAAATACGGGAAAAATAATATTTTTAAACCAAAAAGTCCTAAAACCTAGTAAAAACCAAAGAAAAATGCTAAATGGAAAAAAACCCTAAGGAATAAGCTGAAAACAGCTTATAAACAAGCTGAAAAGTAAATAAGCTAGAAAACCAATAGTCCTTATATATTAAACATTGCAAAGTGATACCAATCAAAGACCCTAGGGCAGTTGGTTAGAGCGTTTATGTGTGGGAGGAGTGGCGCAGGTTCGAGTCCTGGCCACGTCCTTTTTGATCTTTTTATTTTTTTTTCTTTTTAAACTTTAAAAACACAAACCAGTAACTATTTTGGCTTCAAAAACACAAATCCAATCAAAAATAACAAAGATTAAAACAAGATGGGACCAAAAACGTGCTCAGTTTTGTCTTTGTTTCTGATGAACACCAAGGTGATTTCTTCACTGATGAAGATAGAATCAAGAGGACTTGATTCCTAATTTTGGTGGTGATTTGTTGGACAATAGGGGCACCCCTACACTCAGTTGGAGTGTAGGGAGTCAAGCAAACACAAAACAAACAAGTACTCACACAAAATCAAACCAAATGAGCACAAACAAGTTTTTGATTAAGGACTATGTAGGTCTGAGTATACTTTGCTGATTTTAGATGCACAAGAGTGAAATTTAGATGCTCATAACTTGCACATAAGCTCACAACATAGCATGTAACCAATACACCATCCTCAAATACCTATGGTCTAGCAGTATAACAAGATTTGATGAACAATTCACACAAAATTAGTCATAATAGGCAGTTACTGGATTTTAGCTATGTGGCCAATATTTTAGCATGCAAATTGATTTAAAACTTACCAACTAAAAACCTATGACTAACATGCAACCTAGTACAACCCTATGAGTATGTCTAAACAGATTTAAGCCAAGATTAACTCCATTAAACCCTACCAGAATCTTGATCCAAACACCCCTTTAAGTTCTGAAATGCAAATTTTTCAAACAAAATCTCATACAATCCACACCAAAGTGATTCTATAGACTACTAACATGCATATCATACCAATTAAACTCAAATAAAACCACATAAACAACACTTGAACAACAAATCACAAATAGCATGCAAAATCACACAAATTCAGTAAATCAAGAAAACTAAAAATGGAACAAGGAAGTACCTTGTTGGACCTACATCCAGGCCCAACCAAGGCTGCTTAGCCTTCTCCAAATAGGCTGGGGCCTATGCAGAACACTTGGGCAACAAGGAAGCTTCACAAACTTTCCTGCAAAGAACAAATGAACACAAAATATACCAACTTCTGATTTTCTGAAAATTTTAAAACCTTGAAACCAAATAACCTTGAAACTTAAACACGTTTTAAACAAGTTCAAATTCACAAATCTAAACCTCCAAATCCACTTTCACTTCTTTGGAGTTTCTGATTTCTGAAATTTGAACCCACTTGAAAACCTTTGAAAAACCTTTTTGAAACTTAAACACACAAAGTGTTTCACAATTTAAAAATGGAACTCAGCAAGCTTTCAGTCACACACCAACTTTTAGAAAATCATAAAAAGGAATTACTTTGAACTTCAAATACCAAACTTTTATATTAAATAAAAAAGGAGTACAAGTGATGAAAGCTAAAAACTGGAACCAAGAAATATGGACACAATCCGTCCATATTTATACTACTCTAAGGAAAATACTAGAAGCTGAAACCCTAATACATAAAATTCCTGAAATGTCCTTGGTCAAAAGTCTTCAAAATCAGTCAATAGTGGCAACATGTGATCTTGCTTGGCACTTGTGATATCCAGCTGTTGAGAGTGCATCTTGGTTGTTTATTTTGTGTGGGGAACAAGTTGAATCATCAAAGCCCTCCATCTTGTCTCCTTTTGGGGTTTTATGGAAAGTGACGCAGCAGGGGAGGTCCCTACTGCTCACATGGGTGTGTTGGGAGAAGGTTTGTGAGTGGGTTTAGGATGAGAGACACCTTAATTAGGAATCTGGAAATAATCATCCATTTCCCCTTTGATTTAGGGTGATTAGGACCTGGGGAATTTAGGGTTCTTGGGAGGATTAGAATGGTAATTAGGGGTGATGATGTGAACAGTAGATGTTTTGGCGCCAGGTTAAAACATTAATCTAATCGTTTGAATGATTAGTTAATGTATATTTTAGGTTTAGTGGATTGCTGATGTGTAGGGTGAGGTGGAGTGGATAGATGACGTGGTGTGAGGGGATTGGTGGGATATGTTTGTGTGTCTGGCCAGTTTTACCCCTCAATTTACATACTTTGTTCAACTTGTATAAACAGCAACAAGACTCTTTTTCCTTTGTAATCAAGTTTGGACATTTGGCAGTTTCAGTCCTTCCAAGTTTAAATCATGGAAACAAGGACTAAACTTGTAAATTCTGAGATCTTCAAGGGCCATATTTGTAAATTCTTGATAATTTAGGGACCCAAATGCAATAAATGAGATTTTCAAGGGTATAAATTGACAAGTCTTTAATTCTTCAGGGACCAAACTTGTACAATCTTCAAACTTCAAGGACCATTTTGGAAATTCCAGATTTGGGCCTGGTTCATTGTGCGGCTTCGTTTCCCGTGTTCATTTTTGAATGATTCTTGTGACCTTTTTCCTATTCCTCAATATCCGTACCTAAAAATACACAAGTAACAAACACAAGCATATATTTGGTAGTTTTAATGATATTTTATGCATTTTAAGCCCGATTCGGACGATGAAACCATGTATAAAAGCAGCCTCATCACAATCCATTACGCTAGCAAGACAATGACTGGGCTCAATTGCATTACACGACAACCGAAAAAGAGCTTTTAGCTGTTGTCTATGCCTTTGAAAAGTTACGCCCCTATCTTGTCCTTTCCACCACAATCGTTTACACCAATCATTCCGCGTTGAAGTACTTGTTGACTAAGCAAGATTCCAAACCAAGACTTCTTCGCTGGGTTTTGCTACTCCAAGAATTTAAAATCGAAATTCGCGATAAAAAAAGAGCTGGAAACCTAGCCGCGGATCATCTTAGTAGACTTGAGGATCCTTACCAAGGGGATCATCCGAACAAAGAAATCAATGATTCTTTTCCCCTGGAGACCTTAATGTCTATCAACTCGAATTCTGATGAAACCCCGTGGTTTGCGGACATTGCAAACTACTTGGCGGGTGGAATTCTCGTTGACGAGCTAACATCCCAGCAAAAGAAGAAGTTCTTCAAAGACATTAAGACTTACTTTTGGGATGACCCGTATCTATTCAAACAATGTGCTGATTTGATTATTCGCCGATGTGTTGATGGACCGGCAGCTTTAGAAATCCTTGACGCTTGCCACAAAGGACCCACCGGTGGTCACTTTGGTCCCAACTACACCGCCAAAAAAGTGTTTGAATCGGGATTTTATTGGCCCACCATCTATCGTGACGCTCACGAGATGGTTAAACATTGTGATGCTTGCCAAAAACAAGGCAACATCACACATAAAGACGAGATGCCTCAGAATTTCATTCAAGAATGTGAAATCTTTGATGTTTTGGGTATCGACTTTATGGGGCCATTCCCTTCTTCTAAAGGAAACAAATACATCCTTGTAGCCGTTGACTACGTCTCCAAATGGGTTGAAGCCAAAGCTTTACCCACTAATGACGCAAGGGTGGTTTGTAACTTTTTGAAATCGTTATTCGCTAGATTCGGTGTGCCTCGTGCCATTATTAGTGATCGCGGGACTCATTTTTGCAATGACCAATTCGCAAGAGTCATGGCTAAGTACGATGTAAATCATCGTCTTTCCACCGCCTACCACCCACAAACTAATGGCCAGGCTGAAATATCCAACCGAGGATTAAAGCGAATTCTGGATAGAACCGTGGGAGAGCATCGTGCCTCATGGGCTGATAAACTTGATGATGCTTTGTGGGCTTTCCGTACCACATACAAGACGCCGATTGGTTGTACACCATATCGTCTCGTGTACGGGAAAGCATGCCACCTCCCCATTGAGTTGGAGCACAAGGCTTACTGGGCCTTGAAGTGGGCTAATTTTGATATCAACAAAGCCGGTGACCTACGCAAGATCCAACTCAATGAGCTGAATGAACTCCGTAATGAGGCTTATGAAAATTCTTTGATCTATAAGGAGAAGACTAAGCTCATTCACGACTCTAAGATTAAGAACCGAGAGTTCCAAGTTGGAGACAAAGTTCTACTCTTTAACTCTCGGTTGAAAATCTTTTCGGGCAAGCTGAAATCTCGTTGGTCCAGCCCATTCACCATTGCCCAAATTTTTCCATATGGTACTCTCGAGCTCGCTCAACCTAATGGACCGAATTTTAAGGTGAATGGCCAACGAGTGAAGTTGTACTTTGGTGAGGACATCTCTCATGAGATGATTCCATCCCTCACCACGTTCCCCATGAACTAATTTTGGGTCGAGTCAGGCTCGTGACTCGGTTATCAAAAACAAGCGCTCCTAGGGAGGCAGCCCGAGTATCTATCCTTTTCTGTTTTAACATCCTAAGTGTAGGGGGACCTGTATAGGTGTTTGTATTTGTGTGGTGATGTGATTACAGGGATAACTACACTCTTGGAATCTTTGAAGAACCGTGATCCCGTGTTATCCGAAATCCGGTTCTATCTCTCAACTTTCGTGATTCAATTTTCTTCATACTCACATTTGAAATTGATCACATTAGTCGTCCTTTCATTAGCTTGATTTAACCAACGTGCACAATGTCATAAGTGTAGGGGGGACTTTTCCCACATGCTTAAACATTGAGGACAATGTTTATCTTAAGTGTAGGGGGACTTCTATCGAAGTTTTAAGTGGACTTTTCCATGAAAATGCCTTCATTTAACCGGAAAATCATCTTTTTCAACATTTTTCAAATTTTTTATTAACTTTGGCCTTTTAGTCGTAATTTTAAATTTTTCTCGTTGCTTTCATATGTATATATCCCGCAATAAAGTCAAAAAATTAATTAAGTGGTGTAGCTAGTTTAGAAGTCTTTGACATATTAGGCCCGTTGCGATTATTTTGACTCAACCCGAATAGACTTATTCATGTTTATTCTAGCTAGTATCCTTAACCATATAGACCTTAATTGGTTTATTAGGCTAAGCATCCGCGAGTTTCATTACTTGAGATTTTAAATTGTGGAGAACGAGAAATGATAGAGTCAATTATAAGTCGGTATTCTTGCGCAAGCTCACTTGGTGTAATTATTTGCCTATTCTCCCATCACTTGCTAATAAATTATATGCAATAAGTAAGGTCGTACGATTTGAAAAGTTACTTAGCTTCTAGCCCAAGATCGTTTAAAAGTTGCTCGGTAATGATAAGAGTTCATAGCCAAGGCATAACTTATGAAGCGGGGCGCAAAGATTGGCGAGTCCGAAAAGGCCCTAACAAGGCATAAGGATTCAATTTTATTGCTGAAGATCCAAAGTGATGTGAAAAGCATTATTTCCAAAATAAATATGAAGGATCAAGACTCACGACGAAAAGCAATCAACTCCCATAAAGATCATGGAGAAGTCTATCCGAAAAGACCCTAACAAGGTATGAGGATAAATAGATCCAAGTCCGAAAAGGAGGCGGATCATTGTATCTCAAAATCCCAATTAGAGATTGAAGAAATAATCATGAAGTCGTGGTCAACAAAGTTGGAGTACCCCTCAAAAGTCTCCAAGTGAAGAAACTCTATTAACGATGAGAAGACCATTATCTCAAGAACGTCTCTCAAGATATGAAGTATGAAGTACATGCCAAATATCTGCCCGAGAAAGGTCTCAAATCGTGAACCAAGTTATGCCAAGATATGAACTTTTTGATATCCCGAGAAACAGTTTTAAGATATTTTGTCCTTTAGCTAACTATTGATCAAATCGTCCTACTTTGCTTTCAGCCTAAATAAACTATCGAAATAAGTCCAAAAATGCATCTTCATGATCATTCTAAGACAAAAATAAAATATAAGAGATACACCTAGGAATAAGGGAGTTTAAGCATTTAATTATGCCATGTGTGTAAGTGTTTGAATTGCTAACTTATAATAACAATGATCTCGTTTTTAAGCTTAGTTTGGGGAACGTGAAACTTGAGGGTGATAAATCTTCGCAGCGCCGAAGCCCTAATGTAAGTCCTCGATCTCTTTACAAGTTATTTCCACGTAGCTATTTTCTATCCTTTTGTTTACTTTAAAGTTTTACTTTCTCTTAGTACTTTGATTTTTGTTAGTAGAATTTTAAATAAGGCCAAGGTTGATTGATTATGAGAAAAGTGTAAATGTGCTTTTTCACTAAGCATTGCATGAGGGCATGGCAATGGTTAAGTGTAGGGGATTTAATAGGTGTGAAAACACCCATCCTTTTACCACTTAATTCTGGCTAAAACGAGACCAAAACACGTATTTAATATCATTTGTTTGGAATTATGCGTGGTTTTTGTGTTTATTGTGTTTTCAGAGTCAACCGGATGAATATTGAAGAAAACAGGGGATTGCACGGGTTTTATCGAGGAAAAAGACTCAAGACGAAGTCTATTGTCCAAGAGATGCAAAAGATTTGAAGTCATTGTGCCTATTTGAAGATTTATCGAAGAATAGAGCCAAAGATGGAAGATTCATATATGTCGAAGAACTCGAGTCTATTAAACAAAAGATTATAAGACGAGTTGGAATTATTCACCGACACTTCTCAAAATCCAAAGTCGAAAACGTTTATGTAAAGAAACGTGAAGACTAAAGAAGGAAGAAGAAAATAAGCCCAAAACCAAGCCCATTCAAAAAGCCCACAAGACTTGCCTATAAATAGGACCTTACTTCACAAAAATTAGACACTAAGTTTTTAGGTAGTTTTTAGTTTTTTTTCATTCTCTCTAGTTTTAGAGAGAGAAAGTTCTAAACTTTCTCTCACTAGTTTTCATCTTTTTCTTTCAAGATCAAACATTTGTATTATTTTTTCATTAATCAAGTTCAAGGTTTTAGCTTTTAATCTTTAAATCTCATTCTTCCTTTCTTTGATTTTGATTGATTTTGGTACAAATCTCGTATGATCCGTGTTGTTCATCAATGATTTTGTGCTTAAAAAGTTAATCTTTTTATGTTTCCTTAAGTTTCTACACGAATAAGCTTTGAGATCCTTGTGCTTATTGGCTTATTTGTTAGTTTTGCTTATTTACTTTTTATAAGTTTTCTTAAAAAGCTTATCTTTTTATTATTTGATTTATAAGTTTGCTTATTTAAAGTTAGAAAAGTTGTTTTTAGTGCTTATTTGATCAGCTTAATATTGGATTCGAGCTATTTTTCGGTTTTAGCTTATTCCAATAGCTTATTACCCTAGCATAAGTTTCGGATCAGCACTATTTTCGAAAAGGGCAAAGCCCTTTTCCGACTTGATATTCCGAGCAGACACACAACCCTTCATTCCGATCACCCGATCGGAAAAGGGTTTATGTTCATTCAGATTGTGGCTCGTTTGTATGATATTCCGATTGCATCCTTGTGGGTTATTCCGATCTGAGTTTTATTTAAACATTCCGATTGTACTAGTTTTTGATTATTCCGATCTGAATCCTTGTCCAATATTCCGATTAGAGTTGTTTTGTTATATTCCGACAGCAAGTAATAATCTTTATTCCGATTGGGGTCATTTGTCATATTCCGACAGCCTTGTTCCTCATCATTCCGATCAATAGATCGGAATTCATTCCGATTGTCCCCTTATTATTCCGATTGATGTTATTTGCAAACATTCCGATTAGTGTTTTTCTTCTATATTCCAATGTGGGTTAAATTGTTTGTTTAATTTCTTGTTTTGCAAAGCTCTCAAGTGTTAGTCCAAGTATTTTTCTAATCTCCCCTTTAAAGTTTTCAAGCATTTATTTTTAAACTCGTTTATTTAGTTTAATCTTTCAAAGTTTTAATTTTACTCTTTGACACTTACTTTATTGCTATTAGTTTAAATTTAGATAAACAAACCTTCACCTTTTTATTAACCAAGAACAAATCATTCCACTTAGAACCGAGACTTAATCTGAACCCAATGAAAACCAGCCATCACCATCCTGTCTTATTCCCTCAACCTGATCTAATCTTGCACGGATTTATCATGGTAATCAGATCTTTCATCTATATACTTTTGATTGGTTGCTATTGTCATCTGATTGGTTCAAATCCCTTATTTTTGGGGTTTGCTGGAAATCATAATGTTTGAGAAGATTATGGTTCCATTGCTTCAGCGTATTGATTGGTTCCTATATTGAATCCTGTTTATTTTGATTCTAAACTTATTTCTCTAAAATACGGGACACCAGGTCAGAGCCGAATTACAACACATACATGGTCAAATACTCATATTTGGGAAAAGACCAAGCCAAACCACTTCTCTTGACATGCTTGGTGATGCTTCAGCAATGGTAACTAATGTTGGTACGCCAAGTGGTAATGGTGATCGAACAATGGAATCTCCTTACAAAGGTACCCTACCTTGCAACTTTTAGACCTTCTGAGTTTGTACTGAATAAGTAAGACAATGTCCTATAAAAGTGTATAAAAGTAGAAAACTATAATGAGTATTTGTAATATGATATTCAAGTTTACTCCATTCATTATTCATATTAAGGATACAATCTTATGAAATACTTATAATTCAGAAACAAGAGTTAAAACCACAAAATGTAGGTAACACTACCTGTCCTGCAAGTGCGAAAGCATCAGTAAGCAAGCCAACCATACTTGGAACAAAATCAAAACGTTTATTACTACCTCTAGAAAGAAACAAACACAGTCACCATATATCCAGGTGTTGCAGAAGGTTAGCTTTTACTTCTGTTCTTCACTTGATCATCGAGCCTACAACAGTCGACCTAACCTACCTACAGTAACCAGAATGTTAGCTTTTAGTTGATGAGATAGTCCATATATCCAGGTGTTGCAGGTGTTGCGGCCGAAAGTTTTATTTAGACACAACGATGAGAGAGGGGCAACACATTCTGCTGTCTACTGAGAAACATTATCTAGTGAGTTTTTTTTATTGTTGATGTTCAGATATTATCCTTAATGAGCATTTTGTGGGCTATAAAAGGTTGTCTATTTGATATTTTCTGTCTTACCATTTCTTTAAGGGCAACTGGGATACCACCTTAGTTTACTTGATGGTATCTGCTGCCGTTTCTTTTGTACTTGGCATAAAATCTGAATTTAGTAAATGAAAGCTTCATTATAGTTGTATCTGCCCTTATTAAGGTATGAGCGAGGTGAAATGTATACATATCGTACCCATACCACAAGATAAACCCAAATCAATCCAACCTGACCCGCCAGTCATAAAATGACCCATTTCAGTTTTTTCCAATGAACCCAACCTTGGTGGTCAGTGCCATATTCGTTCTCGTCTGTAATGTCTCATTTGTGGTATGGAATGACATGTTTTTTTCTTCTAAAAGTACTGATTTACGTGTCAATGTTGAATGGTTATTAATAACGAAGAATTGAGGGTGCAATTTTATTTCGTTAACACACTTTTTGAGCCCTATAGATGGAATTCAAAAGAATTTGAAATATTGGATTTTGCTTTTTTGACACAATCATTTTTTATTAAAAGTTTGAACAAAAAGTTGAGTATAGCTGCAGCAAAGAACTTTGATGAGGAACTGGTATTCTACTCTTATAGTCAAATAGAATCTGTCAATACGGTTCTCCAACATGCCTGTGATTCGTTATCTACACTACTTGTTGAGCTGTAGAAAAAGCCACTGATGAAATCAAATAAGCTGGTCTTTAAAGAAAACGCTAAAATTGTATGACTCTATATCTATTATCGTACAAAAGTTTATATTTACCATGAGTAAATTTTAACACTTTGGTTTTCTGTGATAGCTTTGCCCTTGATCTTGCTGAGGTATATTCCTAAACGAACTTTTCCCTAAAAATGTGAATTACTGGAAGTCTCACTGAGATCGTTGTAGATTTATATCATTATGTCTACATTAATAAACCAATAACAAAACATGTCATAACAGGTCAAACAATAATAAAACAGTCGAAAGTTTAGTTATTGTGATTAAATACTGGGCAAATAAGCAAAATAAGAGGTCATATCTATTGCTTCGTGGTTTTTATATTAGCATGTAGCTAACTTCTGTTGTATTCCAGTGCACAACTTACCAGGTAGGTTAACATGGTTTAATTACGAATCAAAACCATCACATTTCATTTAATTATAACATGGTTTAACTGGATTAAAGTTCTGGGGTTAACTCAATTGTTACCCAGCTCACCCATACGCCACCTATGGTTTCTGTCACTTCATTTTGTTTCCAACTAACTTCTTACTTCATAAGTTGGAATATCAATGTTAGCCCAAAAAAAAGAGAGAAGCAGCAGGTTACTGCTTTCTTCATTTTTCCCGTTATAAGCGTTTATTTGTTCAAAATTGATTTCCTTATATAAGCAACAAGTGGTTTTGGTTTTTCTCTTGCAGAGATTATATCTGCAACAAAGAACTTTGAGACCAACTGTTGATTAGACAAGGAGGATCTAGGAAGGTTTATAGAGGTCAAGTAGATTGTATGTCAAATAAAGGGGCACTTCAGTTTAAGGTTGAAATCAAGATGTAAGGGAAATGATGTGGATGTTGTGTACAACAACTCATATATGGAAAATTGTGGAACACAAAGGACATGTTCATATGATCCTATACACCAATACCGGTTTGATGACGCTCAGTTGCATGAAATGATGGGTTGTTGTGATTCAAGTACTTGTAAGACACTTAAGCTTCTACCAATTGGCATATTCAGACATAATTAAAAGATTTCTAGGGATGGACCAGGACAACATCCTACTCAGATTCAAAGTGCATCTTCCCGATGAGATATATCAGTTATATGCATTATACCCTATAACTGCATAGACATATAAAATGTGTATGTAAAATTAACAGGTGTGTTTCATTGACTACGTTCTGCATCACCAGGTCTTCTGAAAAAATTGTGAAAAAAACTGAGTATGAAACTTTTAATTGGGTACTGAATGTAAAAGTGTAAAACTCATGTTTGATCATGTTACAGCTTCTATTCACAAGGTCAAGACTACAAGAACATTTCAGTTGGATAGCCTTTGTGATTTCAGCATTGCCGAGACTTCTCAGGTATATACATGACTTGTTTATATGAGGATCAAATGCTTCTTCTTTAATATATTGCTAATTGATTGCTGAGTTTTGCTTAGAACTTGTATGGTTAATTCTAAATGCAGGAAGCTGTACGATGTGAGTTAACAAGTTCATCAAAGGCCAGAAAGAACGTCACTTACTTGATCAAATACCGCTGGCCAATAAATTGGACATCTGATATAACAGTGACTGTGTTTTGATGTGTTAGGTTTCTTTTCTCACGTTTACAGCAGGTACCAAAAAAATCAATGTGATTTGATAAACTACAATCAATTCATACAATCATCAGTTTGGTTACCTCTCTGCCACTAATCCACGCCTTTAAGAAACATGGTTTAGGTAAAAGACCGCCATTGACAATCTGACATTTTATTTGCACTTTCCCCTGTCTGATCTTCATATTAGTCTGTTCATAGTGCTGCACATTCTTCACTGACTGTAATTCTACATAAATCGCCTATATCGGTTGACACCATTGTATATGAATTACAAACTGAGATTCCTTGATTTTCATAGAAAGACCTGCAAACTGAGATTCCATGGCTAACAAGTTTCGTGAAGGGAAAATTTGTGGGAGGAAACGGTGTGTGCAGGGACATATACAGACTTGGACACCTCTTTGATTTCAGGTAATCCTTATTGTTGTTGCTCATGAATCATATGATACTGTTTTTCTCATTTTTTCAGTTTCTAAATCAAGATACTTGGAGGGTTGATGAAGGATGGCTATTTGAATGGTCAACTATCATCAGCCCGTTCCCAAACACCCCTGATACTAACTCACTAAACAACCACAGTAGCAATAACCAAAACCCTGAACCCCATGGCAACAATTATATGTTATATTTCTTATCGTAACA
Organism: Glebionis coronaria; assembly: GCA_025667525.1. Taxonomy (NCBI): domain Eukaryota; kingdom Viridiplantae; phylum Streptophyta; class Magnoliopsida; order Asterales; family Asteraceae; genus Glebionis; species Glebionis coronaria. Next base: position 46,251 of record JANFOE010003079.1, on the reverse strand, counting down.
TTTGGGGAACCTCTATAATTGTCTAAAATAAGTACTTTTGGTATGGGTTGATTTTTGTTCAGCCTAAATCACCTTTTTTGAACTCTTCATTTACTTTCACTTGCTGATATGCACTGGTATTGGCAAGGGAATCGATTCCAAGTAGGTTGTTCCTGAGCCCATATAAACTGACAGTTACACTCTGTAATATCAACAACAAGTTGTGGAGGACTTCTCTATAACAACATCAGAAGTTGCAAAGGCACGTAGATATTGCGTGACTCTTATTTATGTGTACTCATTACACTCTCAGTATGAGCATCCTAAATAAAAACCTTAAAAGAACACCACTGAGTAAGTTGACAAATATTTTCATTTATTCTATACATAGATCCATATCACTATTTCTCCTTAGGATTAGTTGCTTCCCTGATCTCATCCCCTGCCTCATCCTATAAATGAGAAAACATAGTTTGTGAGTAATAAATGGACATTAAAACAAATGCCACAACAAATTGGACCGTTTTGGTGTTGTGAAAAAAATAAGAGATACAACCACCATTCCATGTTAGTCATAATATCTGATTTATAACTTAGTTAATGCATTATATCAAAATATTTGTTAAGCATTTGTAATGATCATGTTACTCTTGTGAACTGGACAAAAAGCTAATAATGAGTGCACATACACAAAAGATAGACAAGGATATACCACGACATCAGATAGCTTGCCAAAGGATGTAGATTTAAAATTTGTTCACTTTTAAGGGGTGTTTGGTCAGGTTTAACTGTGCCAATCCGCTTTCTTCAAACATTAGACCCTATAAGTTGATGTGTTGTCCATACAGTATGTTGATGGAAAATAGGCAAGGCATTTTTTTCTGTTCCCGTCTGCAAAATATCAGTGAAGTAATAAGCTTGGATAAAATATATGTTGTTTACATAAATGCCAACTGTTTACCAAGTTAGGTTACGGCATGCAAGGTTAGTTTGTGCAGTTGAGTTAATTGTCGATAAAAAAAAGTAACTGAGTTTAAATTATCACCTTTTGTTTTTTTCTCAAATGTATGCAGTTTATATAAATGTTGTTTCACATACTTGCTAAATTATTGACCATTTGCCGTGAGTCTGCAATAAACATAAGTTGATAAATCTAGAACGTAAGCTGATAATTCACCAAATGAGCCACTGGAGTCAGCTAAACTACAAAAAACACACAAAAATCATTTTTAAAATTCGTAAATGAGTTATTAGGTTGCTAAAAAACTATATATTGGTTGCAATTACAATAAAACATTGACTTGTGCACAATGTGCGAATTCTACTGATTTTTGTGTGTTTTTGTAGTTTTATTCTAATAATAATGCTAAAAGGTACACTGTGTTACTTGGTCGACGTTCCTAAATAAATTATCTGATTGGGAGATCACAGTTTCTATGAGATTTAGAGATAATCAAGATAAAGGTGATACGATCCTGGAGTTATTTAGTTTATTATTATTATAAGTTAATTATTTAGTTTATTTACTTTCCTTTTATTGTTTTATCTTAGGGACCAAGATAAGTTTAGGGTGTCTTTTATTATAAATAGATTATGAAGTTTGTAATTCTGATTATGTTTTATGATAATGGATTATTGATTTTATTAATCAATTGGGGAGTCGGTTTATCTCACTAATATAAGCCATTGGGGGGTCGGGTTATCCCATTAAAATAATCTATCTATCCTTTTATCTCTATTATCGATCCGGTTCGTATCAATTGGTATCAGAGCTGTTTCGATTCTAGGGTTGCAAAAATAAAAAAAATAAAAACTATTCGTCTGTTGCTGTTCGGCGTACGGCTACTGTTCATCAGCAGTTGTCGCTCGGTCCAGATTGTTGCTCAAAAGAAAGAATGGAAGTAAAGAGTTTTGAAGAAGGGTTAATTGAGGTCACAAAGTTGGTGCAACAGTTACAATCGGCGTGTGAAGATTTGAAACAAGATTTCTCACTGGCACGACAAGAATTCACATTGGCACGTCAAGATTCCTCAGTGTGGTTTGAGAAGCTTCAAAGGAGGATAAATGCAGTAAAAGAAGACATCAAGCACGAAGGAGAGGTTCATTCATGGAGGGTCAAACTAAATCAATGGAGTCCTAACAGGAAGGAGAAGGCAAAGTTGTTTTGGAAAAAGTTTGTCCCAACCAGAAAACCTAGAAATCTAGGTACTTCACATACCGGATTTGAAAGTTGTGGATCTTATGAACAACTACAAGTGCGCATAAGAAATCTTAACAAGCTTAAGAAGATATTGGAGGACTGCTACATGCATTTGAAGCACGCAAACGGCTTACAACGAAGAACATGGGATCCCGGAATCACGTGAGGGAGGCAAGATTTTGGAGCAACACCTTGAGGACAAGGTGTTTTTGCGGGACGGAGTAATGATACGATCCTGGAGTTATTTAGTTTATTATTATTATAAGTTAATTATTTAGTTTATTTACTTTCCTTTTATTGTTTTATCTTAGGGACCAAGATAAGTTTAGGGTGTCTTTTATTATAAATAGATTATGAAGTTTGTAATTCTGATTATGTTTTATGATAATGGATTATTGATTTTATTAATCAATTGGGGAGTCGGTTTATCTCACTAATATAAGCCATTGGGGGGTCGGGTTATCCCATTAAAATAATCTATCTATCCTTTTATCTCTATTATCGATCCGGTTCGTATCAAAAGGCTACATGATTCTCCTAATTATTTTAATTTGTTTTATAGAGGACGAACCTCTTTAGAATACCAGATAGCTTATCACCTAAGCTCATAGATTTTCTTTTTTATGTAGGAGTTGTTTCGTTGCATGCATCATTGAGATTTAACAAGACTGAACACCTAAAACGTCTTCTACTTCAGTAACAGGTGGCACCATGATTGATTTCGCTAGAGAAGAAATGTAACATGACAAAATATTAGATTTAGTCGGGTTTACAACAAGGCAGATGGTATTGTCTCTAATCGTTCGAAAGCTATGCTTATTCTTTTTCACTAATGCTTATTGATAGGTTATGCAAAGTTTAGTGGATCCTTATGACAAATCCTTATAGGTGAGTTAATCACATACTGTTTGCTATGTTTTTATTTTGAGATTAAGTAGACCACTCAACGATGTGCTTCAAAAAGAAACAGTCAGTATTGTTTTTTAAGTAGTTTTGTTGTTCTTGACAGTCGGTGAAGGCAGGTGACATGGAAACGAGTTTGTTTTCGTAAATTATAGATGCGTAGTTATTAAAATGTTCGACAAAGAAGTGTTAACTATTTATTAAACCTTGTTGCATGAACCCACAGATCTGAAAATCAACAATATTGCTCCAACCCACCACTCTTGTATATTCGACCAGGCATATACTGATACTTTTATGAATTCGAATGCGTTAGAAACTTTGAGATTGTATTAGCATAATTTTGTTACCATTTATGAGTAACGTTGAAGAACTTCTAAAATTTATTTGTGCTATTAGTTTGTTTGTATTGGTATACAGTTCGACATTATCCTTTTGTCAGAATAAAAGTGTTGTTTGGTTGGTGCTAAAACAGGAGCCAAACACCCCTTAACTTTGCAGTCTGTATGAAGAAGCTGCAATCTCAAACTTTGAAGTGCATACCCACAAATCAAAGCGTAAAGAAATATGTATACCAGGTAGAGAAAGGCAGCAGTGCAGACCCATAAAACAAACCTTAAAATGCAGTCTGCACTAACTGAACCTAAAAATGAAGTACTAATATGTATACCAGCTATCGAGCACTTTGTCCACTCTTTTTGTTAAATACAATAATATATAACCACCAAGGCAGAAATATAACTAGAATGACGTTTGGAGCTATGGAGACCGTTGAACCTCAACATGCCAAAAAACGATTAAAAGATGTTGGAGTGGGTTATACTGTTGTACCCTTGATATTATCGATCTGGTACTATTGCTGATAGATTGGATCATATGCTCCCATCATAAACTTCAGGTAAACCTACTAGCCTTCAACCTCTTCATCACACATGATCATCACCTAGCTCTATAAAATGTTGGACCCGGTGACTGATTTCAGTGTTTTCGTGAAGTATCTTTTGAATTCCAACGTACAAATATTTGTCTAATATTATTTATTTATGTTCATTAAGATTATCGTGTTTCTAATTTTTTTAATCATTTTTATTTTTGTTTTGGGGCAGGTGAGGCTGGTGAGGGTGAAGTAGGCCGACTCAACAAACTATCTACTTTCCAGGAGAAGGTTGTAATTCATGCGTTGAATTATAAGGTAAACCTTCACGAACTCGTGTGTGCAAATTCTAATGCATCATAAGTATATGGTTTCACATAAAGGTAGGAAAAAGGGTGGGTAACACTTGATTTTAAATAGTAGGTCTGTTGGGTTTACGCCCAAACACTTAATATTAATTACTTTCTTGGCTTTTTACAGTGAATGTACTACATAAATATGATTAACAAAGCTACGTTAATAGGTTGATAATCTAATTTCTAAAATAATAGGATGTTTATGCATAATGAATACGTAATAGGTGCCTTTCACCGGCTTCACTAATCGCGGCTTCTAATGTTTTTTATATCCTAAATATAACCCAAATTGATCTGTTGACCAATAACAACATAGAAATTGCAACCTCTAGCTACACCTTTGTGAAATCCATTGGTAGATGGTAAAATAATATTCATGAGCCGATAGCATTAGTTAAACAGTGGAACAGACCATCAAGAGTGTCCACTTTATATAAATTTAGTGTCCAAAAGTTTCATCCGTCTGATATTTTGTGTGATGTTACTTGATTTCTGGTGTGTGATATTTTTATCATTGATAAATTATAGTTCTAGCGGTGGATAGAGTACGGTATAAGACATGTTTGATTCACCAAATTGAGAATGAAGATGTCATCAAATCAGTCCGATCTCTTGCTGCTTCTCACGGGTTTGAACATGCAACTCCATTTACTCAATGGCCCCGTCGTGGTCTCTCGATTACTGAAGGATGTAAGTCCTGCTACACTTTAGCAATAGCAACTAATGTCAAAATGGGCGAGTCAAGGGCTGGGTCACAGGTCCATACATGCCATTTAGTACGGGTCAAGTCACTTTGACCTAAAAATACTTTGGCTTTTGTTGCTCCTGTACTCATGTAAAAAATTCATGTAGTACCTATACGACGATCTATAGTAGTTTGATGAATAGTCCAACGAGTAGTACCTGCTTTTTTTGTGATAACCGTTCTTCTCGGCTGTAAGACCTAGAATGGTGTCTCCTCCTTCTATGGTAATGATATGGGGTGTATGATTGGCGTCTGCCAAACGGTGACCTACTATAAAGTGATCTAGAACAAGAGTAGGACCGACCACGGCTATATGATCGGTGATGCCTACTACTATTATGGAGAGTATGACCTGCTCCTACTCTTGTCTCTCTCAGATGAGTAACGAGGAGAACGACTCCTTATTTTTTGTATAAGCACAAGCTTTTTGTCAAAACTGATATTCGCCATTCTATACGACAATGATGGTTAATTTTGTATAAGCACAAGCTTTTTGTCAAAACTGAGCTATCCTGGTCCATCAGCTCCACATCATTCAGGGTCTTTTATAAAAACCTTCATCAATTCTTGTGATAACTATCACTGTTTATTAAGTTATGTTAACTCCCCATATCATAAACATTGCAACTCTTGTTTGTCAACTTTAGTTATTAGAGATTTGAAGCTCTTGGTTAACTGTGTGAACTACATTTTAGTTATGCAAGTTACATTACATTGTTACATCAATACGTGACAAGTGACCAGTGACCAATGATTTTTTTTTGTTATACCTAGGTTTCCGATTCGACATCGCGAGCCGACTAATCCTAGGGCGACTATCCTTTTGGATAGCCAGGAGTCGTCGCATGTGAGCCTCCGTGGCCACCCCCAAGTGTACACACCTAGTGAGGTTTGAACCCTTGACCTCTCTTTTGAGAGTCAAGAACCTTACTACTAGGCTACTTGATTGTGGTTTACCAATGATAATTTTTTAGAATCAAGTCATTTCAATTATGAAATTAGTAAAGTAAAAGAGTTCTACTGTGCATTTTTGTGAGACATGTATCATATATTCATATTGCTGAGCAAACTCACTCGAAAACCGACCCGGCGACCCGACCCCTCAAGTCAACAGTCACTTCTATATACGTACCCATTAAAAGGATATTGGTGACAAATACCCTCGTGACATCTTATTTTAGGAAAGCATATACTACTAGATGCTCCTTAATAAAGTAAAGTATATGCCTCTTTTTCTAAAATCGAATACGTTGGTGTGTGTTTAAGATATACGTAGTATATTTTACGTTTCTAAGAAACCTATTAGCCTTGACCATGAAAAGCAATATTGATGTAATGGCATGGTCACAACGATATCCTAAAATTAATGGGTATTTTTAAAACCGGTTTTTTCAAATGATCCAATGGTTCGTAACAAGTTTAATAAAATGGCCAAGACCGGCTAAGACCAAATCGATTAGATTAAATTTCAATTAAAACCAAATTAACCCGGTTAAAAAATTACAAAACCGACTTTAAACCAATTTAACTTTAATCAAATCGATTTTTTAACCGGTTGACAAAAAGTGAACCGGTTTAAAAACAAATTAGGTGCTAAAAAGAACACCGGTTTAATCAATTACCAAAATCCATGGTACACGCCTTGAGCTTGCTTATTTTGGATCAATACCTTAAAAATAGGCAAAATGGAAGGTACAACACTTAGACCAAAAAGACTTATTATTTTTAGATTTAAGTTTGTTTTTAGATTTAAGTTTATTTGGATACTAAATTTAATATTTATTTTAATTTAATAAATAAAATTAAACACAAAACATATTTTCAAGTTTTTTTCTCCAACAATAATATCTCTTGAACCGTTAATTATTATGTGACAAAAATATACCCTTACGAAAAGCATATAATTATCTTTCTATAGATATACTGATATCATATATGATGTAACACCAGTAATATATATGATATAACTTATTTTATATGATATAAACCAATATCATATATGATTTTAACAATAATTTATAATTTAACATTGGTATCATATATGATGAAACACTATTATCATATATGATATTTCACGTAAATTCTAACAACGAGAAAAAAGTGATTTTTTTCCTCAAAAGTATATCATATTGGATATCATTAAAAAGATAATTAAATACTCGCCGCGATAATAAATATTTTTTCGTTTAACACTTAACGGTTTAAGAGATATTTATATTATAAAAAATAGGTGAAAAATTAAAATATATTTAATCTTATCCATTAGATGGATGGTGAGGATAAATCCTCTCATATCCAAAAAAAATATATTATTCAAAATAACTTTTTTCTAATTTTTATGCCAAACCAATAATTTACATTCTTTGGTTGTTAAAATTGATAACATGTTCATTTTTGACAATTAAAAAACGTGTTATACAAATTTAAGTTCCATCAAACGAACATTGATAGCATGTTCATTTTGACAATACAAGAAAGTGCTATACAAATTTAGGTTTCATCAAACGAACCAAATGGAGATAGTAACGCACTACTTTAGTGCATTCTTTAAAGTGCTTAGTTGCAAATATGCTAGACTTTAGGGATGATCAAGCGGATAATTCTGCAAATGATATAGAGATAAGAAGTCAAGACGATTATACATTTGATCGGAGTATAACAATGCTTACAACAACACAGTCTCTTCCACAACCCAATTTTCATATTCCAATAACTCAAGCAAAACTCTCACTCATAAACCAAATGTTCAAAAATAAGTCTAACTCCAATAGCTATTGCGCTAAAGAGGATCTATTGGTCTGTTACAAATTATAGTAACAAGTAATATTTTTATTTGACTCGACTAGGAACTTATATCATAGAGGATTCTATTTATAGTCATTTTTTAGTTCTGTTCAATATAAAGACTAACACTATTATATGGTGTAGTTAACTTTGTGAAGATGGTTCATATGGGATCGAGTTTCGTGACGTGTAGCTAATTTCAAAACCTTATGATGTATTCAAATCTATCAAAACCTCTCCGGTGAGGAACTGAATAGAACGAATGAGAGCTTCAAAGCTTCTTGACACAAATCACCGCTGACATGCAACCATCAAAGATGACAAGGAAAATGTTTTTTGGTCAAGAAAGTCTTGGATAAAACCAAAATAAAAGGTATGGAAAAATGTCATTATTAAAAGTAAACACAATACGCATAAAAGCATAAAAAAACAAACAATTCCAGAAAAACCAAAATAAAACAAAAAATACAATCCATACATCAATTATAATTAGATTATTTTTAAAAAATAACACTAACTATAAAAAATAAAAAAACATTAGAAACAAAAATTTAAAAATTATTAAAAGAACACTAACAATTAAAAGAAATTAAAAAAACCCTTCCGGAACAACACAAAAAGCGACCCCGCCCGTTGGACGGGTTACAACGCTAGTATATATATATATATATATATATATATATATATATATATATATATATATATATATATATATATATATATATATATATATATATATATATATATATATATATATATATATATCTTTACATTATATATAACAGGAGGGATTTACCACGTCATCAATAAAGAAACTAATCCCAGTCAGCACATGGGCTTACAATCTGGGCTTACAAAATCCAAACCCAAAACTCCATAAAACTTTAAATCATCAGTGAGAAATATCATAAAACAAAATCACGAACCCATAACATTAAATTGAATCCATATAAACCGATACTATAAAACTAGGTAAAAGGTCAACACGGGTTCATGGGTTGAACAACACAATATTTGAGGTTTTTCTTTTGTCTATTGATGTTAATCTGATTATTAATTGATAGTGTAGGAGCTCATACAAGTAAGCAGATCATCATTGCTGGGACATGTTTGAAGATATGACATGATACGATCCAAATTAGATTAAGACCGAGAACAAGCTCAGTGGTTAATCTCTTCTGATCAACTTGGGAATTGAGGGGTAAAGAATCAATTCCGAGGAAGAACCAGGAAACAAATCAGATAGTTTAGAGAATTAGAGAGAAGAAGAATAAAAGGAAGAAGAAGATCACATAATTCATTCATTAACTTAATACGAGTCCAATGACTGATATATAAGCTAACCACAGACACTTTATTTCTAGCATTGTCATTAGAGACCACATAGTTAGAAATATGACATAAATGACCCTAAATCCGAAATAGACACATAACAATACTCCCCTCTCAAAAGATCCTTGACCCCAAGGATCAAGAAAATTGGTATTAATCGTCATATCTCTGTCTTTCTTCAGCATACTTTCTTCCATTTCCACTTGACTAACCACTTTACCACCTTAGAGACCCACTTGACTTCTTGTAGACTTGTGTACTTCTCTCCAGTAATGTAATAGAAAATTCGAGCAACAAAATGGATTGAAGAAACAGGGAATGAAGTTTCGAATATAATGATTATCAAACTCTCCTTATCAACACTTGCTTCATCCCCTTGTATCACAGCCTTGTTATAACATATAACTAAATATGATCTACCTTTATACGTTAAGAGTGTGCCTTCTAATCTTAAGTTGATCAACTTCTCACTTGTCGAGTTAGATGAAGTGAATCGTGAACACCATTCCGTTGCAACATTTGGTTCTACATCATTCTCTGAATCTGAAGCAAATAAACATTTCAAAAGCTTCATATCAGATGAGTTGATATGCAAAGCACACAACTCCATAAGCAGCAAATTAGTAGAACTTTTTGAAATTGTAGAAATGGATCTGCTAGCAACTGTAGAACACGAGCATATTAAGTCCATTTTCTCTATCTCCCTTGAATCCTCATAACGGTTCAGCAACCTACACACATTTAACTTTCGACAATTAACTTGAACAGTAGGAAGTGGTATTACAACACCATAAGCCTTCCAATCTTTCTCCACTTTCAGAATTTCATTATTTAGTCCAGACAACACTTTTACCTTCTCTTGAAAACAATTAGCTTTCGATCCTAAATTGCAACAAAACATAGCTTGATGTGTCACGGCTTCGACGCCTTTGACCACTCCTCTCGTATTAAGAAGATAACATAAATTGACCAACTTCACATAAAAATTAACAGCATATATTTGGCTCTCACAAGCTATTTTCTCATAAGCTTGATGCACTTTAAGTCCCTTATTTTCCGTTTCTATAACCTTCAAGGAGTTCAAGCACTGAAGTGCATACCAAATCATATTACTTGACATATTCGTTTTTATGTTTTCTAGTGTTGAATGAGGTTGATCATCTATTGAACTTGTAAATCTTCTGCCAACGTAATGCTCCATAAGTGGCCCATTATTGTACTTACAATGAAGTTCAACTCTTGCCATTGAGGACCTATTTCTACGCATAACAAGAAATCCATATTTATTTGAATCATGTTGGATCTTTCTCCCTTTTTCAACGGACCAAAATTCTAAGCCCGGTTTCCACTCAAAACTTTCAGCAATTGTCAGATTAGTACCAGACTTCCCTGTATTTGTGTCATTAATCACAACAACCTTATGAAAACCACCATGCTCCTTAATAGAACCCAAAAGGTCTTCTATGACGGACTTAGCAAAAAGCACAGCAATTACTTTCGAAAAGTTCCTTATTTCAGATTTCCGTTTATGAAAAAAATGTTCAGCAATATATAACTTACCAAAGTTGTCTCCTTGAAACTTCCATGGTTCTTGCGGTCGAGGTTTGAAGACGTTGTGGGTTGTCTTTTCCATGACTAGAGCAGTAGCCCAAATATTCTTTGGCTCAATTGTATTTTTTTTGAAATCATAGCTACCCTTGCCATCCTCTGAAGATACAAAAACATATTGCATACAGCTTGTGTCACCCAATCTTTCCGTTATACTCTTTCCAAGGTACCATGCCACCTTAGTGCTTTGATTGCTTAATTCTCCTACTGTTGCAACAAGAGAGTCTTGAGGTGATTCAGTTACATGTGCTACACTATTCTCTTGTTCTTCAACGTCTTCTAAAACCAAAATGTTAATATCCCTATCATTTTCTGCCTCTCCAACATCTTTTAATTTAATAGTATCTGCATCAACTTCCGAAGGTACTTGATATTCTGAATTTATGCTATAACAATCAACACTCTTTGTGTATTCGTGAGAATATTCTTCTTTATGTATGTTTTTGGTGGATAAGGGGGTTGTTCTATTAGGCTCCTTTGGCTTCCTTGCTTCAAGTGTCGATTCATGTAACTTAGCCAAACAATACGCCTCATGAATTGTTTTAGGTTCAAACAAGCTCACCATACATCGTATTTCTTCTTTAAGACCATCAACGAAACAACTAAGGCCATACTCGGGCGAAAGTTGTGAACGATCAAGTATGCTAATAAAAGTCTCATGATACTCCTTAACACTAGAAATATGCTTAAGCCTTTTTAGCTCTGAAAACCGACCACTTAATGCTTCAATATTATCCCCTTTAGGCATTTCAACAAACAGCATATCACCAAACCCATAATTCTGTTTAGGAATATCATCAAACATATTGTAGGCAACCTCTACATTTTCTAACTGAGGATTGAGTGTGTTGTTCTGTCTTCCTAACACAGGTGTTTCAACATCTATTTTCTCTATTTCGACTCCAATACGACTTTCATATCTAGGTTTCGTATATCCAGCTAATTGTATTGACATCTTAGATACTAAATTCTGTATATTAGACAATTGCATACACTGAGACCGCTGAGTTCGATCAATTTTATCAAGAATATCGTTTACACAAGATTTTAGGCTTACCTCCATTCGCTTGACCTCCATCGTTTGGCAGACTGAAACATGAATTTGTGTTCTTTTTTTTTTTCTTTTTTTTTTTTTTAATGATTTCCAAAACCTCTGTGATGATACCGAGGAGCGTACAGCTCTGATACCAGTGATACGATCCAAATTAGATTAAGACCGAGAACAAGCTCAGTGGTTAATCTCTTCTGATCAACTTGGGAATTGAGGGGTAAAGAATCAATTCCGAGGAAGAACCAGGAAACAAATCAGATAGTTTAGAGAATTAGAGAGAAGAAGAATAAAAAGAAGAAGAAGATCACATAATTCATTCATTAACTTAATACGAGTCCAATGACTGATATATAAGCTAACCACAGACACTTTATTTCTAGCATTGTCATTAGAGACCTTGTAGTTAGAAATATGACATAAATGACCCTAAATCCGAAATAGACACATAACATGACACACCAAGGACTATCTACAAGTAAGAGAGTTATTTAATCGCAGATCCATGAGTTTTTTTTTTTTTATTGTTGTGTAGGTTTAGGATATGCATACAGGTAATATTTTCTTCTCAAAACCCTACTTACATACTTTTAATTCTAATTATTTGAGTTGATCCTATTCCTTTGAAAGTATTTTGTTAAGAGCAAGAGGTCCTATGTAAGTTTCAATGTCATAACCATAAAATCATTCAAGCATTCCAGTGTGTTTTCTATAGGTACTTTTTTCCATAATCACATCATTAACCACAACGAGAAAAATCTAGAGGACATGGGCTACACATGTGAAACACCCGCGGGTAGAGAAGCTACAATATCCTCACTTGAACTCGCTATGGGTATTTTTTTCTCAATTTGATAATCAATTTTCTAATTAGTGTATGCAAAAACCGAACACCATATTTGGAATAGTTTTTTTATTTACCTAGATCGCCTTTTAATTGTAAAATAATGAATTGTAGTGTAACCATTTGATTACTTTGATTTGATTGTCGGGGTTGTAAGACAAACACGGTGCTATGATGACTGCACGGAGCTCCATTTTATCTGCTTTAGTCTTGAATAAAACATACTTACTCTTAACTGATATCTTAATTTGTTAAGTTACATTAGCTTTGGCTTTAATAATAATGCACATGTGATGACATGAATTTTATAATGCTGAACTAATAGTAGAAGATTGTATATACAACTTGCTCAAGTTAAGCCACATTTTCTTAAGTGGATCATTTATATTTGCTTTAAGTAGGAAAACACAAAGGTTGTTAGCATGATGGTTATGAAGATGTTCCAGTTAACCACGAATCAACATTGCAAAAGGTTGTCTCAAACCAACCTATAGTTGTTTCCATTGAAGCCAGTGACGGAATTCCAGTTCTACACTCGATAATATCTTATGCACATGATCTAAGTCTTATGACCATGGTGTGCTCGCTGTTGGTTAAGAGTCAGAAGATGGAAAAATTACTGGATAGTGAAGAACTCGTGGGGTGCAGGATGGGGTGAATCCGGCTGTTTGAACATGGCAAGAAACATTACAGATAAGGCAGGGAAATGTGGTATTGCAATAGAGGCCTCATAAGTCATAACCAACCAAGACGGGTCAAACCCACCCAGACCGGAGAAATTGCATGATATTCCTGAACTTCGTTGAATGCTTGCTAGCCGAGTTCACGTTCTTGCTCCTCCTTAGGTACGCTAAATGCTTTTTATCCACATAATATAAATGAATCTGGCGTATCCATTATATCTTCTCTAGAAAAGGCGATGATAAGACAATACAGTTCTGGTGTATTTTACTTTGCTCTCGCATACCCTGGATCGGATCTCCTTGCAATTGCTCAATTATATTCCATGGCATATGTTCACCAAGCTTTTCATGGCGGTGTAGAAGCTGTAGTTTCTTCATCATTGCCCTTGGCCAAGCGTATTGCCCTAGGTAGGCTTCTACCTTACTCTTTAATTTATGTTCTTGAGCGCAGTGGTCCAAATGCATTTGCCGCTGCAATGGTTTCTGATTCTAACACTCTCGAGATTATATGGTCCCACAAAATGCGAGCAGACAATCTTATTTATCAAGTACTATAAACTTACAAAATCAATTAGCAAAATGGTTTGGTCCTGGTCCATCACCCCCATATGTGACTAAGATTGGTTTTATTGAATTGTGACTTTTGCTTTAAATACGAGTGGTTTACCTACCAATGGAGATCAAGAAAGTGTCAATAGCGACCCATCTCCTAGCCTGGGCCAAACAAGATTGGGCCAGATAGTCACCGCAAGCGGGAGACAACTACTGGAGAACCTAAACTCTGCCAGAAAATACATACGGATGAAGGCATTTCTTCTACCACTTGGATTCTATACCGCTAATGCACTAGACACTATCCTAGGTCAAACTGGGCGTTGGGATACTTTAGTAGCTCGTGGCGTGGTGGCAGCTATCGAAGGAGTAGGTATGCTTACGTATATAAAGTCCAGTGTTGTATCTACTACTAGCACTAGCAGCAAGAGGTTCGAGTCATTGATTGTGATGGTAAACTATTGTAAGGCTGGTGTTTGTTGACGCTGTTTTGTAGATGCCTAATAGTTAGGTAGTTAAATCCTTATCAATTTTTTTTGCCATGAAGTAATTATTTTGTTTTGATCCTTCAACATTCAAACCCCTCAGTTTTACTTTTTAAAATTTTGAGATATTAATAAGTGTTGTAGTTATAACCATTTGAATACAGCCTGTGATCCATTATGAATTTAGCTAGACTTTTAAGGTTCAAGCATTTGATACTAGAGATAAAAATAACGCACAGTGACCTATTTTAGATAAAATGGTATGGTGAGAGGACTAAAAAGAGTTCGATCAGGTACGTTTGGGTTTTTGATAATTTGTGAAAATGGAGAAACTTGGAGTTGTTTTAGCATCAGTTTGTGCAATACAAAACGAGTTTAAAATTCTGCATTGTCTCAACGTAAACCTTGCAGTAATGTATCATATAATGCTTTGGTAATCATGTTAGTTGCTATATATTCAGAAGTATATTGTAAGCTTATTCAGAATTGCCCCCTGACTCAATTTCTTATATATTTGATTATATCTCTTATTCTCTGTTATTTACATGAGTAGAAGCTCATATTAAGGTGTGTATGGTTTCACTATGTAATGATTAAATTAGTGGTGTTCCCTTTTTAGTTAGTGATGCTCTCTGAATCGTATTATGGTAATATTCACCACATTTTGAGCAGGTAATGAGGAAAACGAAGCCAGAAATGCAGGAATGCAGGAATACCAGTTAGAAATAATATTATTTCACCACACCTACTTTATGGTAGCTGTAGGCATTGTTCACACACCTGTATATGTGTGTATATGTGTGTCTGGTGAGAACATGTGATGCTTGCTTAATCGAGAGCGTATCAAAGTAAAGAGCAATCATTCCTCTTGATAAAACCAACTTTGATGCCACCCTCAGCTGGCACATGGAATTCATAAACTCTTGACAAAACTATATCCTCAGAGGTGAATTCGTGTAAGTTTGCATCAATTGTGAGGGAAAATTGGGTTTGTACAGCTAACACGGATGGTGTGATTTCATAAAGTATTACTGTTTATTTAGCTAATTATTGGTTTCATAAAGATTATATATGGTCTCACTCTTATGGGACACTTTGATTGGCATCTACTGATGAGAGAAAAAACCCCGTTGTTAGATTTAACTACTTTAGTAACTCTTGTGGAAGTGTGTTTTTTGGAAAGTTCGCTTAGAAGCCGAGCCATGAATGTTTTTAAGTTTTAGAGACGGTCTGGTACGGACTTCAAATTTGTTGGAGATGAATTTTAATAATTTTTTCACTACTTCGATCGCACATCAGTGGAGCTTGCTATACTGAAGGGATTTGCAACAATATTTTACTAAGGTATGTGCTTCCTTACCTGAATTTTTTTTTTATTTCAAAGGTTTTGTCGTGTCTAGGTGATGAGGAGGATGTTCATGTCAGGTTTAGGGCGTTTGTTGCCTCATTTAAGAATACCTCTGATGAGGTTAAATTTCGTGTTCGGGTCAATGAATACAATAGTATCATTTTATCAGCATGTGTTTTCATTGTTCTATCTCTGATGTTAGAGTTGCATCTAGGACAGTACGATCCTCTAACCCAGCGATTCATGATTATTTCACAAGTATACAAAAGGCGATAGAGACACTGTTGGTTGTGCTGAAGTATAGTGTCTTCGGGATGTGAAAATTGGATGTAGTCTTTCAAGATGTCAAGTATTATTTCGAATTCTCATTTTGATTTTGTCACAATAGTTAGTATTTAGTGTCTAGGAATAGATTAAATGTGTCTTCAAGAGCAAGCAAATTTGCGCCCCCTAATTAGTGACATAGTTGACTTTATTAGTTCAAGAAGGTGAATGTTTTGTTTGACACCCCTGTAGCAGCAATCAAACTCCCTTTACTACAGTATTAGAATAAGTACCAAATGCTCTTGATGTATCCACCAAACGCCGCTTGTTGCAGCAACCAAATGCCCCTTGCTGCAGCAGTAAGTGTGGAACCATACACCCCTTTAACAATAAGCATATTCCATGAGCTAAAGATATTCAATGCCAAATTTTTAATTTCTTTTAGAATCTATTGTTCTTTATATAATTGGCTTAATTGTTGGGGGTATGCATAAATATGAGTATTTTTTGGTCACCATCCCGATGCTGCCATGTAGATTTCCCGTGAAGTCTCGAAAGAAGGGATATGGAAACCCAAATATGCCCGGACATTAGTCCTTCCTCATCACCAAGGAGGAGCGTGAGGAGGACCTTTAGCTCTGTGACAAGCTCCATACCAGCCATAACTGATTTGAAGCATGTGCCTCTTCTAAAGCAGATATGAGGGATGTAGAGGTTGATTATCAAGTTACTTTGAACCGATAATAAAAATAGAGCTTAAGTTCAGGGTAAGGGCTCATACATTGTGGATGACTGAAAAAACAAAGGCTCAGATGTTCAGTTTGCAGATTTGGAAGCCAGTTATTGAAATTTCCACCTCTACTAAAGCCAGCCAGTTATTGAAAATCTGCGGTATGTAAATTTATGTTATCTCGGATAGAACATGTCTGTGTATGGACAACCTTTTTCTATTCTTTTCTTACATGTTTATGATGCTTGCTGTATGTGAAACTTTTTGTAGGTATGATCAGTAATGCTGATGTATATCCGATAATGGCTTTAAATCTGGATATCCACTACATCTTGAACAACAATTAAAAGTTCGCTTTCCAAAATCTGGTCTTACGGATAAACATATTAAATCAAAGGTAAGGACCCTGAAGAAAGATTCGAATGTCGTGCATGATATGTTGAATGGTCCAGAGACACTATCGAGCTTTGTTTTCTTAACTATGCAAATATGTTGGATGCGCATGCGCCTGAGTCTGTTTGGGATGACTACCTCACGGTGTATATGAACATTTTTATTAAACAATAAAATGAACATTTACATACTGCATATTGACATCTTGATGATGTTGACCTTCTTGTGCATGTCATACTTTCTACTTCTGGCGGAGAAACAAAGAGCACTTACTATCCGTTCTTTGGGATGACTGAAGAGCTACAACACTGTATAAGATTGAAGGAGAAGCACACTGCTATATGTCTATGCTTTTATTATTTATTATTTTTGGGTGCTATGATTTTATAGATAATGGGTAAAGAAACAAAATTATGTGACCATGCTACTAATGAATGCGTAATAACTTACTCAAATACTTTCATCATATAGATGGCGCATAGTCAGCTAATGAATTAAATTGACTTCAAAAAAGAACTACACACCAAACACAAAATGTTTCTGATAAAGTTATGACGAATGTGATGATTATGAATTATTTAAATTTAATATCTTAATACAAAGACCCAATGATTATTTTTTGATCATCGAAGTGTAGTAGACATAAAAAACATTCATGATTTTAGTATGTATTCGCTATTATATAGATAAATTCCTTACTCTAAGAGTTTATAGTATCTTTGATTTGAACATGCTTTCTAATATCGATTTTCTGTGTGTGTCTGATTGCTTCTTCCTTCTCACACGCAATTTCTTAAAGGCTTTCAATATCATATAATGTTGCTAGAGTTTCTTTAGACTTTTGTTTTAAAAGCAAGAGACAAGTTAAGTTAAGATTAAGTTGAACTTGAGAACAATATTCAAAAGACCCAACTATGACCACTAAAGTAAATTCATATTTTTAAGAGTTTAAGGCATTAATAGCTACGTATTTTTTCAGATATATCTATATCGTACGTGTACTCATAAAATTGCCAAGATGATACTTGAATCTGTTAATATGGTACCTCAAACTTTTTTCTACTTATTTTACCCTTCAGCCCAATGTCAAATTTTGCATCGTTAGTCTTTTAACTAACGATCGTTTTTGTTTTAAAAAAAAAGAGTTTTAACTTATAAAGAAATTATAATTTTTTCAAACATATTTAAAATATAAAAAAATTGTGTTAAAATTTAAGATTTTTTATCTTTTTTTTTGTATTTTCGGAAATAAAAAACTTTTTTTAGAAGTAAATTGGAATAAGAGAAAACGTAAATTTTTAATTTAAAATTAAGTTTCTTTAAAAAAAATCATTAAAGGAATAATTTAAAATGATTTAAATTTTTTTAGCATGTAAGATAACAATTATTGCAATCATATTTAAATACTATAAAAGTGACCTATAGCAATACGTTAAACTTCAAACAGCTGCCATGCCATACGTACGAGAGCATTACACAGGTAAAGTGTTAAAATGTTGTGTCTATGTTCATTATCGTTTTATGACGAACGATATATTCGTAAAATAGCTTTTTAACTAAAGTTGTAATTACGTTATGTGAAGTGAACAATTTATATTTTTTTTAGCGAAATAACTTTTTGATAAAAAATTTGCTAAGTGAGTGGGTATTTATAAGTAAAGTACGTGTTCAAATTTAAAATTAATTTTTTTAATTAAAATCAAAAGTTAGATTTTTGTTTGTTTTGGAATCGGTCGACATGATGAACGGCCTCATCAATGACGATTGACTTCGAAATCGATCGACAAAGTCGAATAGGTCGTCGATGTCACTAGGCCTTATGTATCACAAGTCTAAATTTGTTTTGTATATTTGTATTATTATGATATTAAATGTTTCAGTTTGGTCATTAATTTTATTGATGGATGACTAACTTTATTTTTTGGAACATTGTAACAGTATTTGGTCTTTGAATTGTTTACTACATTCAAACATTTATATGAGATGAAGAGAAGGTGAATGTTACTACTACGTTAGGTTTCCCTCATATCAAGAAAGGGATGTGATTTACACACTTCATAGAAAGATTGACACACTTTAATGAAAGGGTACAAATATTAATGAAAGGGTACAAATATCAACACACATACATTTAGAGTGTGCCAAATATTTAATGAAGTGTGCAAATCATCTCCTATCAAAAAATACTCATGAATGCAATAAAAGTCAACATCAAACATTGTAAAAAAAATTAGACCATTTCTTCGAACACCAGTTTTCTCCCTTAGGTCAACTATATCTTATTGTCTCGAATGTTAGAGTAATGGATTAAAGATTCTTTATTATGATAAAAATAACAAATTCATAAAATTAATGACCAATTTTGTACAGAAAGAAGCTTTATTTTTCATTATACAAAAATATGTATTTTATTGTTGATAATTTATTAATTTTTATTTTCTCTTAACAGATTAACATTTTTTTTTTTTCGTTTTAAATGCAGTCTATAAATGTTTTTTCTTGAAAACTCATAAGTCTCGCTCGCCCATCAAGGGAGCTATGCACCATGAACTCTATAGCTATTCTTTGATAATGCTTTGATTGCTTTGTGCTTATGATTATAGTATATGTTAGATGTTAAGGAAAAGGTATACAAGCTCATACTTAGCTTAAATTAATTTTAAAACATAGTTAGGTTCTCATCCTATAATTTCCAGCTAAGACTTTTAATGAATGATTTATATGTGATATCTAAACCAGAAACAAACGTTACTTATTTGAAATTGTTTCTATGTCTTACTTGACACTTTTTGTGCAAATTTTTTTTGCTTTTCACATTGGTCGTAATACTTTTGTACTTCGTTGGTATAGCTATGCAAAAATCATTATACTTTCGTCGTCTCAAATTGTTCGTTTATTATTTATATTCTCAAATTAATTGTCCACTACTAAAAGTAAATTGAGAAATTTAATTAAGTTTACCATATTGTCATTGATTGAAATTATTATTACAATTTTAAAAAATAAAACAATTAGTTAACTAAAGGTAAAACTGTCATTTTGTTAACGAAACAAACAATAATAAATTTATTTTTCTTAAACTATTTGTTTTTTGTCGAATAACAATCATTGACGGAAGGATTACCTTTTTCCTTTTCACTTGAACAATTAACCATTTGGATGGTCGAAAACGTTTATGAAACTTTATTTCTTACTTATATTTTGTCCTACGTGTTTATCAAATTTTGTGTCATCTTTCAAAACACTCAAACAAATTTCATACATTATATTCTTTTTATGTTTTGATATACAATTTTTTTATTCTTTTCACTAATATACATTTTTGATTAATCCACAAGGCCTTATCATGTTTGCTTTGGCGTAGATTTTGATAAATCATTGGTGAGACAAACATTATAGTTTACAACAAGGTTTAAAAATTAAAATTATTTTTTATTATTTAATGTTCAAGTCTCTCGATAATTTGTCGTGTATCACTAAATTTAATACAATTTTTAATTACTTAATGTACAAGTAATATAATCAACGTAAACAATTATAAAAAAGTACTTCTACTATGCTGACAAAAATCATTGTAGAATACAGTAGAGTTGCATTTGTGTGATTTATTTTAAACTTAGAAGACTTACACACATAAGAGATATGACATTATTTGTTTTGGTGTTTCATATTAGGACTGTTGGGAATTCCGTTTTGAAATTAATTGTTTTACTATTTGACTTGATGTTTGAGTGATCAGTTAGAAACAATAGATAAAATGTTCAAATATTCAAGGGAACGAAGGTAGGAGAAAAATAAAATGCGAAATGAAAAGGAAAAAACCAATTTATATAATTGGCATATGGAATATATTCAGTTTCTATTACAAATGTAAAAATATAATAAAAATACAAAAAAGAGATAAATAATCTAACAATATAAAGAAACAAGAAAAAAAGTAACAAACTATCTAAAAACAATTAAGTAAAAAAGCAAATGCATTAAAGTTGTAAAAGAAAAGATCATTGTTAAAAATTAATACATTTTTCGATCATATATCCGTGAAAATTGATAACATGTTTAACCATAACATGTAATGATCGTATATCCCTGTAAATTGATTATATGTTTAACCATAACATGT
>JANFOE010003079.1:0-20000 GCA_025667525.1 Glebionis coronaria | reverse complement strand
TCATGACGATCTTTCCTTATAGAGTGGAGTTTGACAAAACGTTACCACCTGGAAAGGTGTCATCTGATTCGTTGTCATCCAATTCTTAAATTGAAATCGAAAGGGGTGAAAGTTGCACTTGAGGCTGTCATTGGAACCATTACCCAAAAGCCTCATGCCACAAGTACCTTTCCGAGAAGTCTAATTGACTGATCGAATCATTTCATACTAGTGACTCATTTGATAACTATGAATGAAAGAGCTATAGGATTGGAAATTAAGTGTTGATCGTATTGAGCTTTTATTGTCCTATTAAGGTCTAAAAATAAGGTTGAAAGTATTGGAGAATGATGTAGGATATCACATTGAGTATGATTTGGTTGAAACTTGAATAAAGTAAAATTTAACTCGTATGGAATATGAGATTATTAAGAGGAAGTCGTTAAGTTCTGTGATTGAATTATAAGGTTTTAATTGATTGTTGATTCGTGTTAAGTGTTGTTCCTAGACCATTGTCCACTTACGAGGATGCCTAGTATCCAAGAAATAAATTGAAGAAATCTTCTTCTGAATTGGGACCGATGAATCTTTCGGGACATGTGGAACACCTAATGACTCTTGTAGATTAGTATTCATTGTGGTATCTTTTAAAAATCCCTAACTTAACTGAGACATCAGTTGGTAGGATGAGTTCTGAGAATTGTATGACATAGTGACACGTAATGTGTTACGGTACAATTTTGACTTGTTTGTGATTAATGAAAAAGACTACCTTTGATTGCTAAGTCCTACATGTATCGATGTTATCTATCTTTTCTTGCTTCTTCCTAATGCTCGCATTAGTGATGCAACCATTGAACAAGTACTCATCTTGATTTGAGTTACGTTGTGGATTATTCTTTTTGAGTGCCATCGAGGTCATGAACCTCATGATTAATTGGCTAAGCTCATTTCCTATCATATTGTAGTTAGTTCTTGGTGAACAAGCTTTCATCACTCTTCTGCAGATCACTCATTGTTATAAAGTTAAAACAGTATCCTTTGAGAAAATTGAATTTTCATCACTATAAGGATTATTCAAAGTAAGATTTATAAGTGATTGCTAACGAAATGAGGTTGTTTATGAAACACCTTGGAAAACTTAATTGTTTTCATAACAAAGAAAACCTTTGTAAATTTATTCTTGATTCTTATTTAAGAATTAAGCATGAAAATGTTTTTATTATAAACATAATGATAAAATTTTGACGAACTGAGTATTGCATCGTTAATCTTGAAATTGTATATAGTTGCGCGCCTACATATAATTTGGAATGGACCATGCAAGGCTGATTAGTAGTCACCATAAAACTGATTAATAAACACTACATTTTCTTTGAAGATTGTGAAAGATTAAATTTTATGAGATCTGCAAGAAGTGAAAAATAAGGACATAGTGTTAGGAACACCTACATATGTGCCTGTAGCATCTATTCTTCTGAGTCGAATTTACTCATCTATGGAAATTGTCTTAATTGACAATTGATATTCCCTTCTTGTCCAATTCTCCCGTAGTGAGATTCTTAGGAAAAGTATTTGATTACCGAGTGTTGATACCCGACTGGATGTATCGACGTTCCTATCACTTCTTTTGATCTGATTTCATTTGAATGACCTGGGTAACGATCCGAGGAGCTTTCGAATGCGTACTCAAAATTATGAAAACATGGGATATATTCATATTCATCAAATGTTTTCGTCTGTATCTGATTTGAAATTCCACCGCGTAGATTATGCGTTGACCTTACTCTTTTAATGGTAGTTATGTCTCCATATACCCTTGAAATTTGTGAAGGATTATGAGTTATTATTAGTCTTTTGAGAAGTTCACATCTTATCGACGGCAATGAAACTGGAAAGTTGATAGTGCCAGTAGAATGGATTGATTGATTATGACATGACAACATTATCTTAATTGATGGGAACTCGAATTGAATTCCCCTAAATGATAAGATGTTGATCATCAAAGTGATCTAAATAATTCTTGATGGATGACCATATCCTGCATTTAGACTTGAATTATACCGTGAATGGTTGTGAATTACTCATAGATATCATAATCTAGAAAGAACTTAATATGAATTTATTAAAAGATGTTTATGTTATCTGAACTTTAGGAGGTATTTGTTGGTGAATTAACTAGACTTTTGCCATTAAGGCAAGTTGAAACTGGTATTGGTTATATTCTCGGTGTTGCACATGTGGCTTGTGCACTGTACGTCAGCACCATCTGAATTAAAGGAATTACCGTACGACTGAGAGAGTTGTCGGAGAAAGATTTTATTCTACCAAGCTCGTCATCATGAAGAGCTATGGTTTTATCATTCCTTATATTTATAGATTACTGTGAACTGAGTAAATTGACAATAGAAAACGATATCCATAACTCGAAATGGAAGATTTGTTCGATCATTTACAAGGTTCTAGCGTATGTTTTAAAGATTTGATCCACGACATGGTTATTATCAACTTCGCGTTCGCGAAGAAGATTATCTATTCGAATCACTACCAGAACTTGTAATGAACATTATGAGTTTCACGTGATGTTGTTTGGATTGGCCAAAGCACATGTAGTATTCATAAATTTGGTGAATCATGTGTGTAGGCTGTAATTTGATAAATTCATGCTTGTGATCATTAAGGACCAATTATTTGTTTATAAGAATAAGAATGAGTTAATAATTATTTATAGATTGCCCTGAATTGGTCGAACGATAAAAACCTGTACCTTAAATATTTAACATGTGATTAAAGACTAAATCCTTTATATTAATTGACCGTGTGAATAATAGATAATGGAATATATTGACTCTTTAAAAATTAAGAGCCCTTTTAAGATTTTGGGTTTTACCAAAAAGAAAGTGCAAATGTGTTTTGACAAATGTTTTATCGAAAAGGATTTTTAAGGTATTATCCCCTTATACCCAAAACATTTAACTAAACTCCTGTTTAGGGGTAAATGTTTGTGTATACCTCAAGAAAACCTAAGAAGGATTGAGGAAACTGTTAAACCATGACTTGAAATTTGAAACGACACTTTTTGCTTTTCAACTAAGAAAATTTTGACCAAAGTATAACCAAAGATTTTTCAAACATTTACGAATCTTATTAATTATTTTCGATAAATCAGCAAAAATGTGTAAATTAAATTCAAATTTATTTTGAACATTTTTATATAATTGGACAAACTGAGGAAATTTAAAAACTTTTTACGTTTACGTTTCATAAAATTAAATATTTATTATTTAATTACTTGTAATAATCATCGACGCTTTAAACGTCGGATTGAGCAAAACTAATAAAAATGATAGTTGAGACGAAACTAAAACTCAGAAAATGTGAAGAAATAATTTTTGAATAAATACAGACATGATAACTATTCCATCTAGGAAAGTGAACGTAATTACTGACACATTATGTGGAAAAATATAAAGAACCAATTAGGATGTGTTCCTTAGTAATGACGATGCAAAATAAATTGCCAAACGATATAAAAGTAAACAATGATTGTAAAAAGGATAATATAGATAATAAAAAGGGGTTCGCGGCTAATGTGAACCATCAAAATTGAGAAGCCGATGGCGCTAAATGATTAAAAGGCCACTTGTTATTGTCTAAATATGAAGATTTTGAGATGTAGTCATCTCGTAAGTATAAGTATTCTATTCATGATATTTTTGACTAAATGTATCTTTGTCTGAAGAAGTTTTACTAATGAAAAATTATGAAGGCAGACATTGCCTCATACATTAGTAAACGTCGAGTTATTGCAAAGGTCATCATCTGAATTTGATTTGATTTGGGTCATCGTCGACAGACTAACTAAATCTGCTAAATCATTCCGGTTAATGATAGATTATTGATGAAGAGATTGACTCTTTTGTAATTAAAGGAGTTGTGTAAACATGGTGTGCCTGTATCGATCATCTCTATCAAGATCCTCGCTTCACATCGAATTTATGGAGATTTGCTCAGAAGTCATTGGGAACGAACCTTGATGAGAGAGTGTTGTTTACCATCCCAATCGAAGGGACGAGGTAAAGTAACAATACAAAATACTATAAGTGTTGTTTTATGTTTGAATGATTAACCTTTGGTAATGAACCGTATAATATTTTTTCCTTTAGAGAGATTATCATTGAAAACTATCGTATTAGGATCGAGATCGAATCTTGTGAGGATATATATTTGAGCATCTGTAAGCAGGAGTTGGGATGAAGACACCCGACATACACCCAATGTGAGTTGGACATGTCTTTTAGGTTTAAGGTTTCCCTATGATGGCGAACCTAACTTTACAAAATACTCGACCGCGAGACCTAAAATGATTGTTAAAATTAGGATCTGATTATTGATTGCTGGTAGTGGGTAGGAGATTATGTGAATATGAAATGTAGTTCTTGAAGTGCCAGATGGGTAGCGAAGTTATGCCAAAAAATTTAACCATGAAAAAAATGAATTGATGATCTGGAAGATCATGGGATATAAGTCCCCGTTGTATGGGACCATTGAAATGATGTAAAAAGTTGGTTTGAAAGGCATATAAGCTTGATCTACCCTAGAACTTCAAAAGCTGCGTGAATTATGTTTCGTATATCGAACTTGATAAAATGCCTATCAAGTGAAAATCTGACTATTCCTTAATGAAGTTTAGATCGGCGAAAAGTTGCATTCATCAAAAACCCATGAACATCATGGATAGAGAAAGTAAGTCAACATTAACCCTGATCTTATTCCCGTAGTTATGTTTGATGAAACTCGCGTATTGTAATGAATTGCACTTGTGAGAAAAGACCGAATGTGGAGGAAATACCCACATGGCTTTAACTCTATAAGAAGCGAGTAGTAAGGTAAGATGATCTTTGAGGACAAAGATCCTGTTTAGGGGTAAATGCTGTGACAATCCGTCAATTTATGATTAATATTTTATTCTCAATATTTATTTGAAAATATTATTTTATGAACTCACTCATTTTTGGGAAGAAATTTGGATTTACGTCTTGAAGTAGCATCGAATACGTCTAAACCGGAGGATTTTACGTTACGTGCTTACGTTTACATACACCATTTTTGGTGACAGTCTGACATTTCAGGAAATAAATTTATCCGTGAATATTATTTTGGAGTTTTAAATTTGTGTTGGTTCATAAACTCACAAATTTACGAGAAGAGATTAGGACTTACGATTTAAATTTAACGTCCTTTACGACTAAACCGGAAACCTTAGGATTACGTATTTACGTTTTCGAACTCCGTTTTTAATGAGACAATTTTTATTAGATTCGATTTGTGCCGTTGATTCATATTTTATAAAAACGTTTTTCGTAAAACGACCCGAGGGCACGCAAATCGAGGAAACTAGAATCAAGGAATACCCGTAAATTAGTGGGATGGGACAAACTAATTTATCCCGCCCCACTATACACATGGGACGGCCACACAAAGCTAACACACCACCCTTGGTGTCATTTTTATGGACACTTGTCCATTAGCTTCACATTGAAGCTTACTCTTCCACAAAACCACTAGCTAAAACTATACCTCTCATTTCTAACATGCAAACAACTTCCACTCTCTCATCTCTCTCTCAAAAATGCCGTCCCACCATCACTCTTAAACACCCATTTGATCAAAATTTAACCACAAAATCTCATGTTATTCATACATAAGTTGAAGCCCTTTTGAAGCCCTATTGATTGGTGGTGATTATAACATCCAAGGAGGAGTTTCTATGGAGTCTTAAGGCTGATTTTCCACAAGGAGTTCTTGAAGAATGGTGGTCTTGAAGATGGTCTTAGTTTATCACAAGTTTCTCCATCAAAATCCATGTCCAAATCACAACCTACATCATCATGGTGGTATAAAGATTGTTCTCCTCATCCTCTTGTTATTTTTGATTATGTAATCTTATATTTCTTTTACTTATGTATATGTATATGATGATGAATGATGATTAAAAATATTGTGTGGGTATTTGGTGTTGATAAACATGGTTAAAAAGTTGAAAAACTATAAGAAACAAGGCCAAAATCTTGTTTAAATTGTTGGCTGTATAAAACAGTAAAGAACCATGTGATGAACTGATAAAATGGAATAGATTAATGGATATACAGTAAGCTATGAATCTTGTAACATGTGAGAGTTGGCCATGCAATGGAATCATTAGGATGAGTGAGATATGATCAAAACAAGTTTAAAGTACAAATCTGAGTTCACTGTTTTGGACGATTTTTAGAAAATACTTAGATGCCGATTCAACAGTAGCTATAGAAGTGTTAGATGGAGCACATATCATGTAGTTTATGTCATAAAAATTTGAGCTTCTATCTCCATATAGAACTCTAGATATGTCAGTTTTGGTGAACATGAAAATAAAAATCAGATTTTGAGAAATTAAAGTATAATAGTATTATATAAGCACTCAAATAAAAATAGTATAAAATGTGAATTAAAACCCACTAACTCATATAATACATTTATATAAATATGTATAAGGATAAATAAATGGAAATTTTATAAAAATGGTAGTTTGATAAGTTTTATAAGTTATAAAACTATAAACATGATTTTTACGACTTTTTCGGCTATTACCGTAAAATTAACGTTTTTGTTAAATAAAACTTAGACGGTTGGACCCGTCTAATGTAAACTTTTATAAACTCATATACTGATATATAAGCATATATAACAAGTAAAATCCGATAAAACCCGAACTATATAACGTACGGACATTAACGGGCTAAGTTAACGTCATTGGACTAATAATACAACAAAATGGGCTAAAACACTTATAAACTTATTTATTGGGCTTAACCCATTTAGGCCCAACATGTAAAGTGTAAATACTGATAATGCAAGTATAAAATGTATTAATACAAGTTAAATAATTTATAATAGGCTTATTGGACCTAAAACACGTAAATTGGTAAAACTAGTAAACTAGTAAGAAGTTACCAATACGTAAACACTAAAATGAGTAAAAGAGAATATGTAAACCCACTTGATCATCATATATATATAAAATCATCATATGTATACATAATTGTTATTTTTATAAAGTCATTGGACAAGAGTCTAAGACGATTATTATTTTTCTAGGTTTCCGTGATTGAAGCACGTACCGTACATCCGAATCGCCGATAACCGCCTTCCCACATCAACGTGAGTTCATAGCCTCGCACTCTTTTAAATGTTTTTATAAATGTTTTATAAACCCGCGAGGGAGATAACATGTTAGTTTTTATGAAATAGGACACCATTTGTCACTATTGTTTGTTTATTGATTTGGACCCGGATGATTGTATGACCCTACGAATGATAAAATGACCCGATAGATGAAATAAAATGGATTATTAAAGTTAGGTTATGTCACTAAAAGTCCCATTAGCATGAATTATGAACTACCGGGATTTGGTAGACGCTTATGCATATAATAGTACTATTTGGGGACGATCACCCCAGTTCGCGCCTTGACGGTTGATCCCCGTCGTGCCACATTGATTGGTAAGCGAACTTATGTATGAGAAGATTTACATAGCGTGACCTTTGTGACGACACGCTAATTTAGATGGGCAAATGAGTTTCGGGCTAGCTACCCGTTGTTTGTTGTAGTAAGGTAACAATGTCATGAGGCTTATAATAATCCAATTAACGAAATACTGCTATACGCACCGAATTACGATGTATTGCCTGACTAGCAATACGGGGTCATACTATTGATATTATGTTCGTGTTTTGGTTTTATATAACCATATTTATATAACGGTTTTTATTTAATCTATACAACGTTATAAAACGTATTGTATGATGTTTTTACGACATTGGCTCGTATAATGATTTTTAAGGCAAATGCCTATGTTGTGATTTTCGATAAGGATTTGTATAAAAATGACTTTGGCTATTTTATGGCCTATTACAAAGATTTGTACAAAATGATTTTCGGTAATAATTTCATACCGATATTATATTGATGGATTTATTAAACTCTATGAATTCACTCGGCGTTATCGCTGACCTTTTCTTTTAACATGTTTTGTCTCAGGTACTTGAAGGTAATTCTCGGGAAGACAACAAGAATTCATGGCCCGTACCTAAATACTTATTTCCATTCAAATGCTTTGTAAAACCTGTATTAAATACAATGACTTGGGACCTATGTAATTTAATATTTATGAATGGAAATGCTTTATTATTAAACGACGCGATTTTTATGCGTTGTCTATGAAGTGAGTAATGTGCTATCCCGTAACACCAACGAGTCTTTCGCTGTATTGAGTTGTATAAATTTGGGGGTGTTACAGTTTGGTACCAGAGCTCTCGTTATAGAGAACGAAAGATTTTTAAAACTAAGGTTTTGAATAAGACATTTCAAAATCTTTTAACTATAAACATTTTTCTAAAAATGTCTAAAAATCTTTTGACTATAACGGTGCTGAAGAATTCCCAAGTTACTGACAAGGCCAAACTGAGAAGTGTTATTTTAATATATATATATATAACTTGGATTATATATATATATGATGTAATTTTATTACATGATTGTTTGATGATTATTTTGATATTTATACGAGGTATTTATATGACGTAGATTGTCACAAGGAACCCTAAATCCCCTAGTAAATCAATCGAAGCTATTCTCGTAGGAATTCTAGCTATTCCAGATCTAAACCAAGTTGTGGATATTTATGATCCCAACAAAATGGTTAATATTCGTAGGAATGTAGATATTAGTTGATTGTGATATTGAAAAAGAAATGGTGAGATTATATTTGATATCGATGTCATGACGATCTTTCCTTATAGAGTGGAGTTTGACAAAACGTTACCACCTGGAAAGGTGTCATCTGATTCGTTGTCATCCAATTCTTAAATTGAAATCGAAAGGGGTGAAAGTTGCACTTGAGGCTGTCATTGGAACCATTACCCAAAAGCCTCATGCCACAAGTACCTTTCCGAGAAGTCTAATTGACTGATCGAGTCATTTCATACTAGTGACTCATTTGATAACTATTAATGAAAGAGCTATAGGATTGGAAATTAAGTGTTGATCGTATCGAGCATTTATTGTCCTATTAAGGTCTAAAAATAAGGTTGAAAGTATTGGAGAATGATGTAGGATATCACATTGAGTATGATTTGGTTGAAACTTGAATAAAGTAAAATTTAACTCGTATGGAATATGAGATTATTAAGAGGAAGTCGTTAAGTTCTGTGATTGAATAATAAGGTTTTAATTGATTGTTGATTCGTGTTAAGTGTTGTTCCTAGACCATTGTCCACTTACGAGGATGCCTAGTATCCAAGAAATAAATTGAAGAAATCTTCTTCTGAATTGGGACCGATGGATCTTTCGGGACATGTGGAACACCTAATGACTCTTGTAGATTAGTATTCATTGGGGTATCTTTTAAAAATCCCTAACTTAACTGAGACATCAGTTGGTAGGATGAGTTCTGAGAATTGTATGACATAGTGACACGTAATGTTTTACGGTACAATTTTGACTTGTTTGTGATTAATGAAAAATACTACCTTTGATTGCTAAGTCCTACATGTATCGATGTTATCTATCTTTTCTTGCTTCTTCCTAATGCTCGCATTAGTGATGCAACCATTGAACAAGTACTCATCTTGATTTGAGTTACGTTGTGGATTATTCTTTTTGAGTGCCATCGAGGTCATGAACCTCATGATTAATTGGCTAAGCTCATTTCCTATCATATTGTAGTTAGTTCTTGGTGAACAAGCTTTCACCACTCTTCTGCAGATCACTCATTGTTTTTATAAAGTTAAAACAGTATCCTTTGAGAAAATTGAATTTTCATCACTATAAGGATTATTCAAAGTAAGATTTATAAGTGACTGTTAACGAAATGAGGTTGTTTATGAAACACCTTGGAAAACTTAATTGTTTTCATAACAAAGAAAACCTTTGTAAATTTATTCTTGATTCTTATTTGAGAATTAAGCATGAAAATGTTTTTATTATAAACATAATGATAAAATTTTGACGAACTGAGTATTGCATCGTTAATCTTGAAATTGTATATAGTTGCGCGCCTACATACAATTTGGAATGGACCATGCAAGGCTGATTAGTAGTCACCATAAAACTGATTAATAAACACTACATTTTCTTTGAAGATTGTGAAAGATTAAATTTTATGAGATATGCAATAAGTGAAAAATAGGGACATAGTGTTAGGAACACCTACATATGTGCCTGTAGCATCTATTCTTCTGAGTCGAATTTACTCATTTGTGGAAATTGTCTTAATTGACAATTGATATTCCCTTCTTGTCCAATTCTCCCGTAGTGAGATTCTTAGGAAAAGTATTTGATTACCGAGTGTTGATACCCGACTGGATGTATCGACGTTCCTATCATTTCTTTTGATCTGATTTCATTTGAATGACCTGGGTAACGATCCGAGGAGCTTTTGAATGCGTACTCAAAATTATGAAAACATGGGATATATTCATATTCATCAAATGTTTTTGTCTGTATCTGATTTGAAATTCCACCGCGTAGATTATGCGTTGACCTTACTCTTTTAATGGTAGTTATGTCTCCATATATCCTTGAAATTTGTGAAGGATTATGAGTTATTATTAGTCTTTTGAGAAGTTCACATCTTATCGACGACAATGAAACTGGAAAGTTGATAGTGCCAGTAGAATGGATTGATTGATTATGCCATGACAACATTGTCTTAATTGATGGGAACTCGAATTGAATTCCCCTAAATGATAAGATGTTGATCATCAAAGTGATCTAAATAATTCTTGATGGATGACCATATCCTGCATTTAGACTTGAAATTATACCGTGAATGGGTGTGAATTACTCATAGATATCATAATCTAGAAAGAACTTAATATGAATTTATTAAAAGATGTTTATGTTATCTGAACTTTAGGAGGTATTTGTTGGTGAATTAACTAGACTTTTGCCATTAAGGCAAGTTGAAACTGGTATTGGTTATATTCTCGGTGCTGCACCTGTAACTTGTGCACTGTACGTCAGCACCATCTGAATTAAAGGAATTACCGTACGACTGAGAGAGTTATCGGAGAAAGATTTTATTCTACCAAGCTCGTCATCATGAAGAGCTATGGTGTTATCATTCCTTATATTTATAGATTACTGTGAACTGAGTAAATTGACAATCGAAAACGATATCCATAACTCGAAATGGAAGATTTGTCCGATCATTTACAAGGTTCTAGCGTATGTTTTAAAGATTTGATCCACGACATGGTTATTATCAACTTCGCGTTCGCGAAGAAGATTATCTATTCGAATCACTACCAGAACTTGTAATGAACATTATGAGTTTCACGTGATGTTGTTTGGATTGGCCAAAGCACATGTAGTATTCATAAATTTGGTGAATCACGTGTGTAGGCTGTAATTTGATAAATTCATGCTTGTGATCATTAAGGACCAATTATTTGTTTATAAGAATAAGAATGAGTTAATAATTATTTATGATTGCCCTGAATTGGCCGAACGATAAAAACCTGTACCTTAAATATTTAACATGTGATTAAAGACTAAATCCTTTATATTAATTGACCGTGTGAATAATAGATAATGGAATATACTGACTCTTTAAAAATTAAGAGCCCTTTTAAGATTTTGGGTTTTACCAAAAAGAAAGTGCAAATGTGTTTTGACAAATGTTTTATCGAAAAGGATTTTTAAGGGATTATCCCCTTATACCCAAAACATTTAACTAAACTCATGTTTAGGGGTAAATGTTTGTGTATACCTCAAGAAAACCTAAGAAGGATTGAGGAAACTGTTAAACCATGACTTGAAATTTGAAACGACACTTTTTCTTTTCAACTAAGAAAATTTTGACCAAAGTATAACCAAAGATTTTTCAAACATTTACGAATCTTATTAATTATTTTCGATAAATCAGCAAAAATTTGTAAATTAAATTCAAATTTATTTTGAACATTTTTATATAATTGGACAAACTAAGGAAATTTAAAAACTTTTTACGTTTACGTTTCATAAAATTAAATATTTATTATTTAATTACTTGTAATAATCATCGACGCTTTAAACGTCAGATTGAGCAAAACTAATAAAAATGATAGTTGAGACGAAACTAAAACTCAGAAAATGTGAAGAAATAATTTTTGAATAAATACAGACATGATAACTATTCCATCTAGGAAAGTGAACGTAATTACTGACACATTATGTGGAAAAATATAAAGAACCAATTAGGATGTGTTCCTTAGTAATGACGATGCAAAATAAATTGCCAAACGATATAAAAGTAGACAATGATTGTAAAAAGGATAATATAGATAATAAAAAGGGGTTCGCGGCTAATGTGAACCATCAAAATTGAGAAGCCGATGGCGCTAAATGATTAAAAGGCCACTTGTTATTGTCTAAATATGGAGATTTTGAGATGTAGTCATCTCGTAAGTATAAGTACTCTATTCATGATATTTTTGACTAAATGTATCTTTGTCTGAAGAAGTTTTACTAATGAAAAATTATGAAGGCAGACATTGCCTCATACATTAGTAAACGTCGAGTTATTGCAAAGGTCATCATCTGAATTTGATTTGATTTGGGTCATCATTGACAGACTAACCAAATCTGCTAAATCATTCCTGTTAATGATAGATTATTGATGAAAAGATTGACTCTTTTGTAATTAAAGGAGTTGTGTAAACATGGTGTGCCTGTATCGATCATCTCTATCAAGATCCTCGCTTCGCATCGAATTTCTGGAGATTTGCTCAGAAGTCATTGGGAACGAACCTTGATGAGAGAGTGTTGTTTACCATCCCAATCGAAGGGACGAGGTAAAGTAACAATACAAAATACTATAAGTGTTGTTTTATGTTTGAATGATTAACCTTTGGTAATGAACCGTATAATCTTTTTTCCTTTGGAGAGATTATCATTGAAAACTATCGTACTAGGATCGAGATTGAATCTTGTGAGGATATATATTTGAGCATCTGTAAGCAGGAGTTGGGATGAAGACACCCGACATACACCCAATGTGAGTTGGACATGTCTTTTAGGTTTAAGGTTTCCCTATGATGGCGAACCTAACTTTACAAAATACTCTACCCGCGAGACCTAAAATGATTGTTAAAATTAGGATCTGATTATTGATTGCCAGTAGTGGGTAGGAGATTATGTGAATATGAAATGTAGATCTTGAAGTGCCAGATGGGTAGCGAAGTTATGCCAAAAATTTTAACCATGAAAAAAATGAATTGATGATCTAGAAGATCATGGGATATAAATTCCCGTTGTATGGGACCATTGAAATGATGTAAAAAGTTGGTTTGAAAGGCATATAAGCTGGATCTACCCTAGAACTTCAAAAGCTGCGTGAATTATGTTTCGTATATCGAACTTGATAAAATGCCTATCAAGTGAAAATCTGACTATTCCTTAATGAAGTTTAGATCGGCGAAAAGTTGCATTCATAAAAAACCCATGAACATCATGGATAGAGAAAGTAAGTCAACATTAACCCTGATCTTATTCCCGTAGTTATGTTTGATGAAACTCGCGTATTGTAATGAATTGCACTTGTGAGAAAAGACCGAATGTGGAGGAAATACCCACATGGCTTTAACTCTATAAGAAGCGAGTAGTAAGGTAAGATGATCTTTGAGGACAAAGATCCTGTTTATGGGTAAATGCTGTGACAATCCGTCAATTTATGATTAATATTTTATTCTCAATATTTATTTGAAAATATTATTTTATGAACTCACTCATTTTTGGGAAGAAATTTGAATTTAAGTCTTGAAGTAGCATCGACTACGTCTAAACCGGAGGATTTTACGTTACGTGCTTACGTTTACATACACCGTTTTTGGTGACAGTCTGACATTTTAGAAAATAAATTTATCCGTGAATATTATTTTGGAGTTTTAAATTTGTGTTGGTTCATAAACTCACAAATTTACGAGAAGAGATTAGGACTTACGATTTAAATTTAACGTCCTTTACGACTAAACCGGAAACCTTAGGATTACGTATTTACGTTTTCGAACTCCGTTTTTAATGAGACAATTTTTATTAGATTCGATTTGTGCCGTTGATTCATAATTTATAAAAACGTTTTTCATAAAACGACCCGAGGGCACGCAAATCAAGGAAACTAGAATCAAGGAATACCCGTATATTAGTGGGATGGGACAAACTAACTTATCCCACCCCACTATACACATGGGACGGCCACACAAATCTAACACACCACCCTTGGTGTCATTTTTATGGACACTTGTCCATTAGCTTCACATTGAAGCTTACTCTTCCACAAAACCACTAGCTAAAACTATACCTCTCATTTCTAACATGCAAACAACTTTCACTCTCTCATCTCTCTCTCAAAAATTCCGTCCCACCATCACCCTTAAACACCCATTTGATCAAAATTTAACCACAAAATCTCATGTTATTCATACATAAGTTGAAGCCCTTTTGAAGCCCTATTGATTGGTGGTGATTATAACATCCAAGGAGGAGTTTCTATGGAGCCTTAAGGCTGATTTTCCACAAGGAGTTCTTGAAGAATGGTGGTCTTGAAGATGGTCTTGGTTTATCACAAGTTTCTCCATCAAAATCCATGTCCAAATCACAACCTACATCATCTTGGTGGTATAAAGATTGTTCTCCCTCATCCTCTTGTTATTTTTGATTATGTAATCTTGTATTTCTTTTACTTATGTATATGTATATGATGATGAAAGATGATTAAAAATATTGTGTGGGTATTTGGTGTTGATAAACATGGTTAAAAAGATGAAAAACTATAAGAAACAAGGCCAAAATCTTGTTTAAATTGTTGGCTGTATAAAATAGTAAAGAACCATGTGATGAACTAATAAAATGGCATAGATTAATGGATATACAGTAAGCTATGAGTCTTGTACACATGTGAGAGTTGGCCATGCAATGGAATCATTAGGATGAGTGAGATATGATCAAAACAAGTTTAAAGTACAAATCTGAGTTCACTGTTTTGGACGATTTTTAGAAAATACTTAGAGGCTGATTCAACAGTATCTATAGTAGAATTAAATGGAGCACATATCATGTAGTTTATGTCATAAAAATTTGAGCTTATATCTCCATATAGAACTCTAGATATGGCAGTTTTGGTGAACATGAAAATAAAAATCAGATTTTGAGAAATTAAAGTATAATAGTATTATATAAGCACTCAAATAAAAATAGTATAAAATGTGAATTAAAACCCACTAACTCATATAATACAATATAAATATGTATAAGGATAAATAAATGGACATTTTATAAAAATGGTAGTTTGATAAGTTTTATAAGTTATAAAACTATAAACATGATTTTTACGACTTTTTCGGCTATTACCGTAAAATTAACGTTTTTGTTAAATAAAACTTAGACGGTTGGAACCGTCTAATGTAAACTTTTCTAAACTCATATACTGATATATAAGCATATATAACAAGTAAAAACCGATAAAACCCGAACTATATAACATACGGACATTAACGGGCTAAGTTAACGTTATTGGACTAATAATACAACAAAATGGGCTAAAACACTTATAAACTTATTTATTGGGCTTAACCCATTTAGGCCCAACATGTAAAGTGTAAATACTGATAATGCAAGTATAAAATGGATTAATACAAGTTTAAGACTTTATAATAGGCTTATTGGACCTAAAACACGTAAGTAGGTAAAACTAGTAAACTAGTAAGAAGTTACCAATACGTAAACACTAAAATGAGTAAAAGAGAATATCTAAACCCACTTGATCATCATATATATATATATATAAAATCATCATATGTATACATAATTGTTATTTTTATAAAGTCATTGGACAAGAGTCTAAGACGAGTATTATTTTTCTAGGTTTCCGTGATTGAAGCACGTACCGTACATCCGAATCGCCGATAACCGCCTTCCCACATCAACGTGAGTTCATAGCCTCGCACTCTTTTAAATGTTTTTATAAATGTTTTATAAACCCGCGAGGGAGATAACATGTTAGTTTTTATGAAACAGGACACCATTTTTCTCGATTGTTTGTTTATTGATTTGGACCCGGATGATTGTATGACCCTACAAATGATAAAATGACCCGATAGATGAAATAAAATGGATTGTTAAAGTTAGGTTATGTCACTAAAAGTCCCATCAGCATGAATTGTGAACTACCGGGATTTGGTAGACGCTTATGCATATAATAGTACTATTTGGGGACGATCACCCCAGTTCGCGCCTTGACGGTTGATCCCCGTCGTGCCACATTGATTGGTAAGCGAACTTATGTATGAGAAGATTTACATAGCGTGACCTTTGTGACGACACGCTAATTTAGATGGGCAAATGAGTTTCGGGCTAGCTACCCATTTTTTGTTGTAGTAAGGTAACAATGTCATGCGGCTTATAATAATCCAATTAACGAAATACTGCCATACGCACCGAATTACGATGTATTGCCTGACTAGCAATACGGGGTCATACTATTGATATTATGTTCGTGTTTTGGTTTTATATAACCATATTCATATAACGGTTTTTATTTAATCTATACAACGTTATAAAACGTATTGTATGATGTTTTTACGACATTGGCTCGTATAATGATTTTTAAGGCAAATGCCTATGTTGTGATTTTCGATAAGGATTTGTATAAAAATGACTTTGGCTATTTTATGGCCTATTACAAAGATTTGTACAAAATGATTTTCGGTAATAATTTCATACCGATATTATATTGATGGATTTTATTAAACTCTATGAATTCACTCGGCGTTATCGCTGACCTTTTCTTTTAACATGTTTTGTCTCAGGTACTTGAAGGTAATTCTCGGGAAGACAACAAGAATTCATGGCCCGCACCTAAATACTTATTTCCATTCAAATGCTTTGTAAAACCTACATTAAATACAATGACTTGGGACCTATGTAATTTAATATTTATGAATGGAAATGCTTTATTATTAAACGACGCGATTTTTATGCGTTGTCTATGATGTGAGTAATGTGCTATCCCGTAACACCAACGAGTCTTCCGCTGTATTGAGTTGTATAAATTTGGGGGTGTTACAACTATAATGAGACAAATCCTGAAATGCAATATATATAACGTTGTGATGCACTAAAACATATTCAAATAAAAAACTATAACTTACTCATGTTTACATTGAAGCTGTAACATAAAATCATAAATTTATTTGTAAAAAATGACAAAAAAATTGAAAAATAATTTATTTTCGATGTATAGATTCTCTTAAACTAGCCTTCTTCGACATATCTAGTGTCTTTGTTTTCTTCGATACAAACAATAATTTATACAACTCGTAGAACTGGAATTGTGGCCTCATTTATCTTCATATGCCGAACAACCCCTTCTCTTGGTTAGTCCTTCAATAGTTACTTCAGTTTTTCGCTTTATCATTTCGTACCCTAGATTATTGATTTAAACCTTCATCTGAAACTTATAAAAGATATAATTCAATAGAAGATAAACTATAATTCAGTAGAAGATAAACTAGAATTCGGTAGAACATAAACTATAATTCAGTAAAACATAAACTATTATTCAGAAGAAGATAAATTATAAATCGGTAGAACATAAACTATAATTCAGTAGAAC
Source organism: Glebionis coronaria (assembly GCA_025667525.1). Classification (NCBI taxonomy): domain Eukaryota; kingdom Viridiplantae; phylum Streptophyta; class Magnoliopsida; order Asterales; family Asteraceae; genus Glebionis; species Glebionis coronaria. The sequence continues at coordinate 2,328 of JANFOE010003079.1, read as the reverse complement.
ATAAATATAATTCAGTAGAAGATAAACTAAAATTCAGTAGACGATAAACTATATCTCGGTAGAACATAAACTATAATTCAGTAGAAGATAAACTATAATTCAGTCGAAGATAAACTATAATTCGGTAAAACATAAACTACAATTCAGTAGAAATAAAGTTTCAATGCATTAAATCATGCATATGAAGAATGTACGTAACCTACTTCATTACAATGCATTAAAATTAAACTGTAATTTAGTAGAAATAAAGCTGCAATGTAGTAAATCATGCATATGAACAACACGAGTAACCTACTGCATTAAATGCATTAGAACTTAAACCTTAATGTAGTAGAAATAAAGTTTTAATGCATTAAATCATGCATATGAAGAATGTACGTAACCTACTTCATTACAATGCATTAAAATTGAACTATAATGTAGTAGAAATAAATCTGCAATGTAGTAAATCATGCATATGAACAACACGAGTAACCTACTACATTAAATGCATTAGAATTTAAACCTTAATGTAGTAAAAATAGAGTTTTAATACAGTAAATCATGCATATGAAGAATGTACGTAACCTACTTCATTACAATGCATTAAAATTAAACTGTAATGTAGTAGAAATAAAGCTGCAATGTAATAAATCATGCATATGAACAACACGAGTAACCTACTGCATTAAATGCATTAGAACTTAAACCTTAATGTAGTAGGAATAAAGTTTTAATGCATTAAATCATGCATATGAAGAATGTACGTAACCTACTTCATTACAATGCATTAAAATTAAACTGTAATGTAGTAGAAATAAAGCTGCAATGTAGTCAATCATGCATATGAACAACACGAGTAACCTACTGCATTAAATGCATTAGAATTCAAACCTTAATGTAGTAGAAATAAAGTTTTAATGCATTAAATCATGCATATGAAGAATGTACGTAACCTATTTCATTACAATGCATTAAAATTAAACTGTAATATAGTAGAAAGAAAAATGCAAGTATCGTACTACATTACAGTGCATTAAAATTAAACAGTAATGTAGTAGAAAGAACAATGCAAGTGACCTACTACATTACATTGCATTAAAATTTAACTGTAATGCAGTAGAATAAAATTTTCTTATTATTATTAAAATTTTACCAAATCACATGCATAGTATTAGTTTTACTCCATCATAATATTAATTCTACTCAATCATAGTGTTAATCCTACTCCATCACAATTATTATTTTACCAAATCACTTCTACATTACATACAAATACTTAATTTCGACAAAACCTCAAAAAACAACTTTATCCTACTCAAGCATATGCACCGGAGTATAAATATAATGTAGTAGAAATAAAGTTGTGATTCAGTAAAAACTATAAAAACACTACAAATAGCTTTTACTGCATTACTGTTACATTCTACTACATTACTTTATATCCTACTGTGTCATATGTATGTTTCTACCGCATTGCAGTTACGATCTACTCCATTACTGTATATCTTATTGCATCACATTGTGAATTAAGTGCTTCACAGTTATAAAGTCTAGTTTAGACATTTTATCAAACACGTCGTATACAACTTTCACATTCTCTATATTTTGTTACAGATCTAAGAACATGTATGTATTAAAAAAACAAGATATAATGTGAATCAAACTTTTAATTATTCAAATTCAATCTGTAAAAATTCATATACATGCAATCGAATATCAATATAACAACATTAGTCATGGTAACAATAAAAACAATTAAAATCACTTACTTTCACCATTGATGATAAATTAAGGTTACGAAATCAAACAATGGCGATATTATAGTGGGGAATGTGATGGATAAGGTGGGGATGGTGGTGGATAAAGTGGAGATGGTGGTGGTTAACGGTGGGAAGGCGGTGGTTACCGATCGAGAGGTTAGAAAAATGGTGGTTACCGATCGTGGATTGGTGACTAGAATGAGATAATGAATTGTTACAGAGAAAAAAAAATAGTATATATACTCTCATATTAAAAATTACAAAACCGCCCCTGAAGTTTTATTAATTACAAAAAGACACCATTTTTTTTTGAAAAAAAGGGGGGACACATGGCAGCTTGTGGTTCTACCTCATCTATTTTATTATAATTTTTATTTTATTTTACCCTAACTCCGTATATATATATATATATATATATATATATATATATATATATATATATATATATATATATATATATATATATATATATATATATATATATATATATATATATATATATATATATATATATATATATATATATATATATATATATATATATATATATATATATATATATATATATATATATATATATATATAT
>JANFOE010003078.1:0-30810 GCA_025667525.1 Glebionis coronaria | reverse complement strand
ATATATATATATATATATATATATATATATATATATATATATATATATATATATATATATATATATATATATATATATATATATATATATATATACTTATATATATAGAGTGGGGTTATTATAAAACAAATCTTATAATAAAACAAATGAGGTGAAATCTCAGCCCTCGGATCAAAATCACTAATTTTTGACAAAAAAAAATGGTGTATTTTTTGTAAAAAAAGAAACTTTAGGGGCAATTCTCGAAAAAAAAAAAAACTAAACGCGCCCATAACTGATGAAAAACACATAGTTACCAGAATATCGCAGTTTAAAATCGATCAAAAATACACAATAAAAAACCGCTCATTAAAACACACAGTAACGTTACTGAAACCCTCCATAAACACGCAGTTATCGGAGTGAAAACGATCAAAAACACACACTTCTCACAGTGAATCCGATCAAAAAACTCGCATTTCACACTGGAATCATCTTGAATCAGAAAGTTAAGCAGGCAATCAAGATGGTTCGAACCTTTATAGGACTATCTCCGCCTTCTCAGTCTGGTAATAGATTTTTTAGTTTTTAATTTATTGTTCAAAGTTTGTTTAAAGATACTTTTTATGCTTGAAAATAAATGCTATTTGTTAAAAATGCAGTTTAATGCACTAGAATTAGACTTTAGTTCATATGAATGATTAGATTAGATGTTGTTCAAAATTTGATTAAAAGTGACTTTTTAAGCTTCAAAATCAATGCTATGTGTTAAAAATGCACTATAATGCTTTAGAATTAGACCAAGGTTCATATAAATGATTTATGATAGATGTTGTTCAGAATTTGATTAAAATTGACTTTTTAAGCTTCAAAATCAATGTTATGTGTTAAAAATACACTATAATGCTTTAGAATTAGACTAAGGTTCATATAAATGATTTAGGATAGATGTTGTTCAAAATTTGTTTAAAAATGACTTTTTAAGCTTCAAAATCAATGCTATGTGTTAAAAATGCACTATAATGCTTTAGAATTAGACTAAGGTTCATATAAATGATTTAGGATAGATGTTGTTCAAAATTTGATTAGAAGTGACTTTATAATCTTCAAAATAAATGCTATGTGTTAAAAATATACTATAATGCTTTAGAATTAGACTAAGGTTCTTATAAATGATTTTAGGATAGATGTTGTTCAAAATTTGTTTAAAAATGACTTTTTAAGCTTCAAAATCACTCCTATGTGTTAAAAATGCACTATAATGCTTTAGAATTAGATTTAAGGTTCATATGAATGATTTAGGTTAGATGTTATACTAAAATTTGTTTAAAAGTGGCTTTTAATGCTTCAAAATCATTGCTATGTGCTAAAAATTAACTATAATTCTCTAGAATTAGAATTTGGTTCATATGAATGATTTATGTTAAATGTTGTTCAAAATTTGATTAAATGTAAGTTTATATGTTTGAAAATCAGTATGATGTGTTAAAATTTGTATTCTAATGTTCTAAAATCCGAGTTAGGTTCTTATGAATGTTTCCTGTTAGATGATGTTTAAAGTTTGCTTAAATGTGAGATATCATGCTTGAAAAAACACTATAATGTGTTAAAATTTGAACTCTCATGCTCTAAAATACTAGTTAGATTCATATGAATGATTTTTACTTAGCCGTTGTCTAAAGTATGATTAAATGTGAGATTTTCATACTTGAAAATCACTGTGATGTGTTAAAAGTTGCACTATAATACACCAAAATCCAAGTTATATTGATATGAATGATTTATGTTAACTGTTTTTTATAGTTTCATTAAATGTGAGTTTAATATGTTTGAAAATCAGAGTGATGTGTTAAAATTTGTACTCTAATGCTCTAAAATACAAGTTATGTTGATATGAATGATTTAGGTTAGTTGTTTGTCTAAAGTATGATTAAATGGGAGTTTTCATGTTTGAAAATCAATGCGATGTGTTAAAATTTATATTCTAATGTTCTAAAATCAGAGTAAGGTTCATATGTATGTTTTCTTTTAGCTGTTGTTTAAAGTTTGATTAAATGTGATATATCATGCTTGATTAAAACTATAATGTATTAAAATTTGAACTCTAATGCTCTAAAATGCTAGTTAGATTCATTTGAATGATTTTAGTTAGCCGTTGTCTAAACTATGATTAAATGTGAGATTTCATACTTGAAAATCACTGTGATGTATTAAAATTTGCACTCTAATGCTCTAAAATCCAAGTTATGTTGATATGAATGAGTTATATTAACTGTTTTTTATAATTTCATTAAATGAGACTTTATATGTTTGAAAATCAGAATGATGTGTTAGATTTTGTACTCTAATGCTCTAAATTCCAACTTATGTTGATATGAAATGATTTAGGTTATCTGTTGTCTAAAGTATGATTAAATGGGAGTTTTCATGCCTGAAAAACAATGCGATGTGTTAAAAATTTGACTCTTATGCTCTAAAATCTGAGTTAAGTATAAATTGAATGATTTAGTTTTAATGTTGTTCAAAATTTGATTAAATGTAAGTTTATATGATTGAAAATCAGTATGATGTGTTTTAAAATTTGTATTCTAATGTTCTAAAATCCGAGTTAGGTTCTTATGAATGTTTCCTGTTAGATGTTGTTTAAAGTTTGCTTAAATGTGAGATATCATGCTTGAAAAACACTATAATGTGTTAAAATTTGAACTCTAATGATCTAAAATACGAGTTAGATTCATATGAATGATTTTAGTTAGCCGTTGTCTAAAGTATGATTAAATGTGAGATTTCATACTTAAAAATCACTATGATGTGTTAAAATTTGTATTCTAATGCTATAGAATCCAAGTTAGGTACATATGAATGTTTCCTGTTAGATGTTGTTTATAGTTTGATTAAATGTGAGTTTATATGTTTGAAAATCAGAGTGATGTGTTAAAATTTGTATTCTAATGCTCTTGATTCTGTGTTAGGTACAAATGAAAGATTTATATAGACTGTCTGTAAATGAATATAGTGTGTGATTTTTTCAGGTATATCTCCATCAGTTAAAAAGACCAATGAGAAAAAAAATAAAAATCCAACGGAAAACAGTGATTCAGATTTTGAAGAAAATACTTTCGATAAATATAAGATAGAAAAAAAGGAAGATAAGGGGAAAAGGCTTGCACTAAGAAAAGATTCTGATGTATTTTTTTCAGTCAAAAAAGAAGGCAAAAACAAAAGATAATATGATTGTTTGTTATCCACAAGCAATTCAACAAAAGAAGCCAAAAAAAGGCTGATCAGGAAACCATAAAATACAGAATGTCACCAAGAAATCTCCAAAAGGTCCTAAACAACTTAAGCCCTCAACAAGACAAGCGTGTTCGAGAAATGGGATTTGGTGATTTTCCTGAAAACTTCAACATATATTATATCCCATCAACCTCTAGGTCTGTTTTTAGGCTACCAATTTTGATTCAGAAACACGCACTCTAGGAATGGGACTGATGGTAGGAAGATAAAGTTTACCAAACAACTTGTGCATGATATGCTTGGAGATACCAATGGGTGATATCCTGTTGAAACTCTAAAAGAAAAAAATCTATTAGAGCCTTACGACTCAGAGATGGAGAAGAAAGGTGAAGCATATTGTCGGTAATGATAAAAAAATCGGAGTCTCAAAATTGGGAATCATTTTTTGTCTGAATACGAAAAAAGCCAATTGGGTATTCGATGTTGGTTTTCCTATCACTGTTCTTCTCAATAATCGGAGAAGGTAACAAAGATGGAACGATAAATGAGAGGCTTATTCCATTTATTGGGAATAACACTGATAGGATTGAAAAAATGGATTTGGTGCTCATATGTATTAGAATGTTTGGTGAGGGAATGCACCAGTTTTGATTCAAGTAGCACATTCAGTGGACCATTGGTCTTTACTCACAGTAAGTACTAATTTAAACTTAAATGCTGTAAATTTTAGTCTTAACTGCTGTAAAATTTTTACTTAAAACTGCTGTTAAAAATTTACTTTTTAGTTTATTAAATTTTACATAAATTTTCAACAGCTAACTACTAAAAAATATTTTTTTGGTGCAGCTTGTGTATTGCAATTCAACTGTGTGTAAAAAGGTAAAGGTCGAAAAAACAGTCCCTACCTTCAAAGCATGGAATCATCAATTGATGAAAGCTAGAGAATCTCTTGAACTTAAGAAAGGAGGTTTTGGACGTTTAGAAATCGTTGATGGTTTAGAATGGATTGAGCCAAAGAAGAAAGATACCAAAAAAAAGAAATTAGTGAATTTATCAGGTATGCATAAAAATATAAAATAAATATATTCTTGAAATTTTGTTATTATATAATAATTTATTTTGTTGATGTTGTAGAAGATGAAGAAGAGTTTTCAGAAGAAGAACTTGAAGAAGCTAAAGATTTTTCATCTAAAACTTTTAAGGTAATAATTTTGAATGAAATATATGTTATGTAAGATGATTTGGTTAAAAAAATTAACTAAATCTTCAGTAAATTTTCCGGTCTTAAGGCTCACACAATCAAAAACCTATTTGATGCATGTGGCTCACTAGGAACAAGCTCGAAAACCTAGTGGGAGCCTTTTTGATTCCCCATATTGGGAAGACTCCTTCTTTGTAATGAGGATTGAGAACTCGGTTGTTTGAAAAATCATAGTTATGATGTTATTTATTACAAAGTTATGAAAGTGATTTGGCAAAAAAACAATTTAATGCATTAAACTTTAAATGATTTTTTATATTATAGAGAATGTGCAATAAGTGTAAAAGGTAATCTACAGCAGAGCAATTAAGCTGATGGAAGATTCTGATAGAAAATTGGATCTTGCTTTTAGATACTATCCCGAGTCCAAAAGGTTAAAAAAACTTGTAAATGATAGAAATAAGGTTTTCATGGTTTATTATAAACATAAGCAAGGTGATATGGAAGATGAAAATGATGATAGTGAAAAGGGGAATGGAGATGAGGATGATGAAATTGATGGTAGCGAAGACGGGAATGGAGATGAGGATGAAGATATTGATGACGAAACTGACAATGATGATGGATTAGATGATGACGAAGAAGATGACGATGATGATGCATTAGATGATGATAATGATGCAGTAAAGGCAAATGTTGATGATCAACATGATGATGCATAAAAAAAAGGAAATGTTGAGGATCAACATGATGGTATGTCTATAACATTCAAATTATATTTTTCTATGTTCTACTAAAATTTTTTTTGGTAATAATATAACTACAATGCTATAACATTATTACGTTAATTTGGTAAGGTTTGCAATTTAAAAATTCTAACAATGTAAAAAATATGCAGATAGTGGCGATGATCAAAAAAAGAATAAAAAAGGTCGATGACGATGTAAATGCGGAAAAGAAAGATGAGCATGATTGTAAAAATGCTGGAGAGGGGCCTCAAAATCTGATTGCAGGGCAAAATATGGGCATTGTACCATGTTGATTATACTTATTTCACTCAGTCAACTCCTCCAGAAACACAATCTTCAAATGAAACTGATAAAACATGCTCGGATAGCTTATGTCGTAGAAGAACCTTCAAAAGATAGTGATGAAAGTTTGTTGAGTTATCTAAACACTAGACTTCCCACATAGAACCTTTATCACAAACGAAGGAAGACGAAAAAGGATATCAAATCAACAAACGAAGAAAGATTGATGTTGTAGATGATTTGGGTATCATGCGTGCTAAAGTTGTTGATTTTGATGTAGGTCAACCAGGGTTGGATGCATTTGATTTGGGTTGACAATATGACCGATAATGTTTGGACTTCGTACCTCAGATGTTTTTTCAAAATCTCAACACTCCTTCCTTTCATCCTAAATCAAGAAATATGAAATTAAGCCTAGCTACGAAACAATGAAGGACATTTTGAGGCAAGCAAAATAGATGAAGGAAATACAAGTGCCATAGAAAAAAAGTGTTGAAGCTCATGAAGTTGCTGAATTGCCTCCAAAAACATCTGTTGAAGCTAATGAAGTGGCTGAAGCAACTGAAATTCTTGAAATTGCTGGAATGGGCTTCAATACTTGTTAATGCAGTCCAAAACACAGACACTAAGGCGCCAATGATCACAAGTAGTGTTACAGATAAGAATTCAGAAAAAGGCAAAGAGAAAGTGAGTTAGTATTGCAGTTCCAGAACCCTCAAATGAAAGTGATTTTAAAAAGCCTATCAGAAGTATGAAAAGAGGCGCTGAAGTATTAGAAGATGCGGTTTATAGAATAGACTCAAGTGAAAAGTTGTCAGCATATCACGAGAGGAAAATTCATCCAGCCATACCATTTATTGAAGATGAAATAAAGGTTATAGAATACATATGGAGTGGCAGTTGTCCTGAAGGGTTAGTTTTTACTGCATTAACCTTTAATAAAGTAACTGAATTGCATATTATAGATATATTTTTTTTTGTTTGTGATTTGGTAAAAAAAAACTGAATTATTTTTTATAATGCGCAGGGAATTTATATTCAGTGGATTGGGCGTAATATTTGAATGTATATGGTTCTTGAGTCTTTATCCAAACATCCTAATTTCATCAAATATTCTTGACTTATGGAGTCTTGTTCTGGCGTATGAGGAGACATTCCAATCGAGCGCCTCATTTAACTCAAATTTGTACTGCAGTACAGGAATGCTGGTGAGTTTTTTTGTCTATATATATACTTAAAAAAATTGTATTTCTATAGGTTGAAATATTTTATATTTTTTTTGTGATTATATACAGCCCTCCGTTCTGGTTGAACAGAAAGTGGATGAAGAACACCTGAGAAAAGTTTTTGATGATAACTTTGAATCTGTTTTACAGAATTCAAAGAAAACAAATTTGGATAACATTAGTATCGGTAAGTCAAAAAATAACAGTCTATTACTAATACTATTTAAAAATTAATTTACAGCACATTACAGTTAAATTTTTACAGCACATTACTATGTTTTAGTTAATAATTTTTTATTGAATTATCTACAGGTTATGATTCCTTGCATTCAGATGATAGGGTGTTGTAAACCATTACTATTTATTATGCTTCAATATGATATCTGCTGATGAATAGAAATCATGGACAACCTTGATGATGATTCTGTGGATCTTGATGACAGATATGGCCCTTATGCCATGACAATGGTAATTTTTTTGATTTATGAATCTCATTTGGCTAAATAGCTATGTATTAATAAATACTAGTTTTTTATAAATTATTAGTTTTTTATAACCTTCAAAATTTTGTTATAAATTATTTTTTTAGATATAACAGGTAATTTTTTTTTTATTGCATTACATATTATTTTACAGCATTAACAGCAATCTTGTATTTTTTCACAGATCAAATTATTCATTGCTTACCTAGAAAGTGTAAATCATCAAAAACATGCTGCATTCAATGAAGGCCGTCCCAAGAGTCTTGAAGATGACTTGGAGGACAAAAAAAAATGCTGTCGACTGTGGTCTATTTGCTATGAGGCATATGGAGATGTACGTCGGTAAAGAAATATGGTTGATGACATTGCCAGATGAAAATAGAAATCAAAAAATCAACTATTCACACTCTCAGAGCAAAGTACTTAGCAAAGATTCTGCTGTTGCCTGTGTAACCTTTGGAGAAATGAGTTAATCAAAGCGGCGGACCAACATTGGAGAAGCAAGCAAAAAGAAACAAAAGATTATAAGTGGGTTTCAATGTGAAAGTTAATATTGGGCTCATGAGAAAGTTTGAAGCAAGAATACAAGAAGGAAGTCCTTGGATGAAGTTTAATGAAATTATGTATAAACTTTTGAAGAATTTTATTATGTAAAGTTAACCCAAAAACATAAAAGTTTGTTTCTATTGTAATTTTATTTCAGCTTGGCCAAAGTACATTGTAAATGCCACTCTATTTACCTAATATTTATTTTGGTTTATCCTCTCCTGCTAATGCAGTAATTAACCTTTATGATTTGGTAAACTTCTAATGGAAATTAGAAGATTTTAAAACATTATACCTTTATATTTAATATTTTTTTTAAAGAAATCTGTTATAATGGTATATTGATTTGATAAAATATGATAAATTTATATATTGATTTGCTAAAAGTATGATAAAGTTGTATATTGATTTGGTAAAATATGATAAAGTTGTATATTGATTTGGTAAAATATTAGTTATAACCTTTCTAGAATGTCTCATTTATGATGAAATAAACGACCACCTACGTATTAATCTGTTAAAATTAAATATTGATTTGGAAAAAATCTATAAAATTGTATATTGATTTGGTATATATTACAAACTTTAGGGACAAACTAGTAAATAAACCAACCGAGAGCGTCTCATTTATGGTGAATAAACAGCCACGCTATCTCCTTAAATTCATCTACTTACTAAAAATATCTCCAACTATTTCTCTCTCCCCAAGTTTACACACAGTAGATCAAAACAAGATCAAAACCAGAAATTAATACCTCTATTTATTTATTTTCGATATTATTTATGTTTATAACAATCTGATTCCAACTATCATTTCATCTATCTAGAAAATAGGAAAAGTGTTAGGCTGATGATAAAACAAAGAGTAGATTATGGAAACGGTAAAAAAAAGTCGCCAGAAAAATCTATAACTATATCAAGCAGTAAGTGATTTATTCTACATCTTTATTTCAATGCGATGTGTTAAATTTGAGTTTTCATGCTTGAAAATAACTGAAATTTGTTAAAATTTGTACTGTAATGCTCTAAAATCCGAGTTAGGTTGATATTAATGAATTAGGTTACACATGGTAAATATTTTGTATAAATGATTGTTTATATGCTTAAAATCAGTTTGATGTGATTAAATTTATACTCTAATGCTCTAGAATGTGATTTATGTTCATATGAATGGTTTATGTTAACCATTGTCTAAAGTATGATTAAATGTGAGTTTTCATGCTTGAAAAACACTATAATGTGTTAAAATTTGAACCATAATGCTCTAAAATGCTAGTTAGATTCATATGAATGAATTAGGTTACATATTGTAAATATTTTGTATAAATGATTGTTTATATGCTTGAAAATCAGTTTGATGTGATTAAAATTATACTCTAATGCTCTAGAATGTGATTTAGGTTCATTTGAATGGTTTATGTTAGCCATTGTCTAAAGTATGATTAAATGTTAGTTATCATGCTTGAAAAACACTATAATGTGTTAAAATTTGAAGTCTAATGCTCTAAAATGCTAGTTAGATTCGTATGAATGATTTAAGTTAGCCGTTATCTAAAGTATGATTAAATGTGAGATTTCATACTTGAAAATCACTATGATGTGTTAAAACTTGCACTCTAATGCTGTAAAATCCAAGTTATATTGATATGAATGATTTAGGTTAGCTGTTGCCTAAATTATGATTAAATGTGAGTTTTCATGCTTGAAAATCACTACAATGTGTTAAAATTTGTACTATAATGTTCTTAAATCCGAGTTAGGTACATATGAATGAATTAGGTTACAAATTGTTCATAAATATTGATAAAATGATTGTTTATATGCTTGAAAATCAGTTTGATGTGATTAAAATTATACTCTAATGCTCTAGAATGTGATTTAGGTTCATGTGAATGGCTTATGTTAGCCATTGTCTAAAGTATGATTAAATGTGAGTTATCATGCTTAAAAAACACTATAATGTGTTAAAATTTGAACTCTAATGCTCTAAAATGCTACTTAGATTCATATGAATGACTTAAGTTAGCCGTTGTCTAAAGTATGATTAAATGTGAGATTTCATACTTGAAAATCACTGTGATGTGTTAAAATTTGCAATCTAATGCTCTAAAAGCCAAGTTATGATGATATGAATGATTTAGGTTAGTTGTTGCCTAAATTATGATTAAATGTTAGTTTTCATGCTTGAAAAACACTATAATGTGTTAAATTTGAACTCTAATGCTCTAAAAATGCTAGTTAGATTCATATGAATGACTTAAGTTAGCCGTTGTCTAAAGTATGATTAACTGTGAGATTTCATACTTGAAAATCACTGTGATGTGTTAAAATTTGCAATCTAATGCTCTAAAAGCCAAGTTATGATGATATGAATGATTTAGGTTAGCTGTTGCCTAAATTATGATTAAATCATGCTTGAAAAACACTATAATGTGTTAAAATTTGAACTCTAATGCTCTAAAATGCTAGTTAGATTCATATGAATGATTTAAGTTAGCCATTCTCTAAAGTATGATTAAATGTGAGATTTCATACTTGAAAATCACTCTGATGTGTTAAAATTTGCACTCTAATTCTCTAAAATCCGAGTTAGGTACATATGAATGAATTAGGTTACAAATTGTTCATAAATATTGATAAAATGATTGTATATATGCTTGAAAATCAGTTTGATGTGATTAAAATTATACTCTAATGCTCTAGAATGTGATTTAGGTTCATTTGAATGGTTTATGTTAGCCATTGTCTAAAGTATGATTAAATGTGAGTTATCATGCTTGAAAATCACTACGATGTGGCACTTATCCATTTCGTTTTTATCTCTTTGAGACAACAACGGCTGTTAATTCTCTCTCTGACCATGGTGATTTTTAAAAATCTTTTTGCTTAATTTTTTGAATCTGCGCACCTTCATTCCCTTAATAACGTTGTATCACTTTTGATTTTAATCAGTTCTTGTTTTGGATTTGACGATTTGTCTTATTCCTTAATAAGGATTGTTAAGTCGATGGGTGATTATTTTTTATTTAGGTCGACAAGGCTTCGCAGTCTTTTGTATCAAGATTTTAATCAGTCAGTAGGGTTTCGTGTTGATTTATATTATTTTAATCGCGGTCGCTATAATGGAAGCATCATAGGAGTTTCTCATTGGTTGGATTGTTTGGTTTTTTATTGCTGGTAGTTTTTGGTGCCCTAGTTTTTTAGGGTTTTATTTATTGATAGCTGTAAGAGAGATGGGGGAAGAGAGTTCGGGTACGATTAAATCTTCTATTGGAATGTTTGCTAATCGTTTGAAGAATATTGATGGTAAGGTCGGTCGTGAAGGGGTTGTGCGTAGCGCAGTCCGTAATGTTCATGCAAAGGTGAGTGTTTTGAACGTACCACTTAACGATATTGCTGAGGTAGTGTGCACTACGGTGCGTCAACCGAGGGCGGATGCAAAGGTTGGCAACACGGAGCCTAATTCTTGTCAAGTGGACACGTTACCCATCCATGATATTACTGAGGAAGTGTGCACTACGGTGCGTCAACCGAGGGCGGATGCAAAGGTTGACAACACGAATCCTAGTGAATATCAGGCGAGCACTACGGTGCATCAATCGAGGGCTGATGCCAAGGTTGATAGTTATACGCCGATGGGGGAGACTATCACTCGTAATGATAGTGGATTTATTGAGAATGGTGTTGATGGTAATGGCAATTCCCCCAAACCGTCTGGATGGGAGGATGTTCGACCACAAATGAATGTTGACACTGGTGTTAAATCTTTTGCTGATGTGCTAGGTACGGATAACTCCTGTTCAGTTAAGAAAGCTAACTTTAGGGTTCTGTTTAATACTGAAAAGGTTGATGATTCAGATTTCGTTCTTCCTGTGGAGAATGTGATACAAGCTCAACAATTCTCTAGTTGGTTTTTTTGTGGGAAAGTCGGTAGTGTTTCCTCTTGTCAAAAACTACGTGAACAATGTTTGGAGTAAGTATGGTCTTCAGAAAGTTATGAGAGATGATGATGGTGTGTTTTTCTTTAAATTCACATCTCAATCAGGTCTTGAACAAGTGCTAGAAAAAGGTCCTTGGATGATTCGGAATCAGCCATTGCTTATTACTAAATGGGTACCTAATATGGTCTTGGATAAAAATGCAGTTACTAAAGTTCCGATATGGGTTAAGATCATAAGGTTCCGGTAGTGGCTTATTCTGCGGACGGCCTTAGTCTTATTGGTTCTCAAATAGGAAAGCCAATTATGTTAGATGCGTTCACCAATTCGATGTGTGAAGAAGCGTGGGGGCGTATTGGGTATGCTCGTGCTTTAATAGAGGTTTCTTCGGATAAACCCCTAAAGGAAAATGTCATTATGGCTGTTCCATTGGTGGAAAATGAAGGGTAAATGAAAGTTAGTATGAAGCTAGAGTATGAATGGAAGCCGCCTACTTGTTCGGAATGTTGTGTCTTTGGTCATACGTGTGACAATTGTCCTAAAAGACCCGTGGCTACTGATATTAACCCATCTAGTGTTGCTGAAGTGCAAGAGGGATTTACAGTTGTTACACATAAGAAGAAAAAGCATAAGAATAAGGAAGCGGTTCCTAGGCAGTTTGAAGGAGTGAAGTTTAATAAACCTAAGACAACTTTGGTTTGGAATGTGAAACCATAGCAAAATAAGAAGACTATTGATCCTAGTACTTCACGTCAACCTGACGATTCCTCTCGACAGAAGGACCTTCATAAGGACATCTCGGTGTCTAATTCATTTGGAGCTTTAAATTATGAGAATACTGATTATGATGGTGTATCCGGCAAGAGTCCGAATGTGGCTAATGAAGAGGTTGTTATTAATGCTAGTGATTCTGATGACGAAGTTGATGAGCATATTGTTTGTGATAAGCCGCCATCAGCTAAGGTAACTTCTCCAGGGGCAAGCACTCCTAATATGGAAGTTTCCTCATGATCAATATCGCTTCTTGGAATATACGGGGCCTTAATTTCTCCCCAAAACAAAATGAAGTTAAACATGCTATCTTTGAAAACAAATTGTCTATATGTGGTGTGCTTGAGTCCCATGCCAATGATTCTAACCTTCATCGTTTGTGCTCTTTTATTTTTCCGCATTGGGATTGGACTTCTAATGGTGCTTACTGTTCTAAGGGTACTCGTATCATTCTTGGTTGGAACAGAAATGACGTTGATGTTGTTGTGTTGCATCAAGATGACCAGGTCATTCATGTGCGTGTTTGGCTCAAAGCTGATAGGAAGGAAGTGTTTTGCTCTTTTATTTATGCTCATAACTTCTATATTCATAGGCGTGCTCTGTGGAAAGGGTTATGTGTCCATAATGCTTATGTTAATAATCGGCCGTGGTGTCTTCTTGGTGATTTTAATGCTACCCTTTTCTTAGAAGACTCTTCTGCGGGCCGATCTACTGTTAACATTTCCATGCGCGAGTTTAAAGAGTGTGTTTCTGAGATTAATGTTTTTGATCTACAACATACTGGTCTTCATTATACCTGGAATCAAAAGCCGAAAGGAGTGAGTGGTCTCCTTCGTAAACTGGACAGAATCATGGTGAATCAAGAATTTAATGATGTTTATATGGGTGCCTATGCGCTCTTTAAACCTTATCGCTGTTCTGATCATGCGCCATCAGTTCTTGCTCTTCCATCGAATGTTCTTCAGAAACCGAAGCCTTTTAAATTTTCAAATGTTATTACTGCTGATCCGAGGTTTTTGTCTACTGTTAGTCACATTTGGAGTAGGACAGTGAGTGGTTTTCAGATGTATCGGGTCGTTATGAAGCTTAGAGCTCTTAAGAAACCTTGTCGTAAGTTGTTATATGATAAAGGTAATTTACACCAAAATGTTATAGCTATGAGAGCGGAAATGGATCATGTTCAGAGTTTGCTGGATTTGGATCCTTTCAATGGTGATCTTAGGGAACGTGAGGCTGCTTGTGTTTGTGCTTTCAATGAGGCTGCCCTCTTGGAGGAAAAGTTTCTTAAACAGAAGGCGAAAGTGGACTGGCTTCGAGAAGGTGATTCTAACTCTATTTTTTTTCATAAAGCTGTGCGTACTCGTATTAGTCGTAGCAGAATTGATACTGTTACTAATGGAGATGGTAATATTTATGAAAATGATAAAGTGGCCGAGGCGTTTGTTGATCACTATGAGACTTTTCTGGGCCAAAGTGAACCTACTCAGGAGTTCATTACTGATCAATTGTTCAAAACTCGGCTTGAGCAGTTAGATGCGTTGCATATGGTTCGGGATGTGACTAGATCTGAGATTAAAGAAGCTTTATTCTCTATGGGAAACGACAAATCTCCAGGCCCGGATGGTTTTACAGCGGCTTTTTTCAAGAGCTCTTGGGATATTGTGTCGGATGATATTGTTGCTGCTATTCAAGAGTTTTTTCGGAATGGCAAGCTTCTTCGAGAACTTAATCACACAATCATTGCCCTTATTCCTAAAGTTAATTCTCCTACCCGTGTCAATGACTATCGGCCTATTTCTTGCTGTAATGTGCTTTTTAAGTGCATTAGTAAGATTATCGCTAATAGAATCAAGTGTTGTTTAACTTCGTTGATCAGCCCTAATCAGTCCGCGTTTGTGCCTGGTCGTAGTATCTCTGATAATATTTTGCTTACGCAGGAGCTTATGCATGGCTATCACCTAAATAGGGTTCCCCCTCGATGTGCTTTTAAAGTTGATATTCAAAAAGCCTATGACACTGTTGATTGGGAATTCCTTCGTAACACGCTCATTGGGTTTGGTTTTCATGATCGTATGGTAAAGTGGATTATGGAGTGTGTTGCTACTACTTCATTTTCTATCAGTGTTAATGGTTCGCTCTATGGTCATTTTAAAGGGAAGAGAGGCCTTCGTCAAGGTGATCCGCTATCTCCCTATCTTTTTACTTTAGTTATGGAGGTTCTTACTCTCATGATTCAGCGAAGGGTTCATGATATGGGTAGTTTTACGTTTCATAGATATTGCTCTAAATTAGAGTTAATTAATCTATGTTTTGCTGATGATTTGTTTCTCTTTGCCCACGGGGATGTAAGTTCTGCTCATATTATTAAGGATTCTTTAGATGAGTTTAAAGGTGCTTCTGGTCTCACTCCGAGTTTACCAAAAAGTACAGCTTTTTTCTGTAATGTCACTAATAGTACGAAACTGGCTATCCTTCATGTGCTTCCTTTTGAGGATGGTAAGTTACCGGTTAAATACCTTGGTGTCCCGCTAATCTCTTCTAGGTTGATGGTTAGTGATTGCAATCAGCTTATTGAGAAGATCCAAAATCGTATTCAAGGTTGGAATAATAAAGCTTTATCTATCGGGGGTAGGATCCAACTTATTCAATATGTGCTAGGATCTCTACATGTTTTTTGGGCTTCGGTTTTTATTATTCCCTCACAGGTGTTACGGAAAATAGAACAACTTATGCGAGGTTTTCTTTGGAGCCAAGGTGCTAATAAAAAGGGTAAAGCAAAGGTCGCATGGGATACAGTGTGTCTTCCTAAAAAAGAAGGAGGTCTAGGGATTCGTCGTCTTGAATTCTTTAATTCTGCCCTAATGGTCTCTCATATATGGAAGCTGCTCACGTTGAAGGACTCTTTATGGGTGAAATGGATACATGCGTATAAGCTCAAGGGTCGTAGTTTTTGGCAAGTTCCTCTTCGGTCTTATGTTACTTGGGGATGGCGCAAGATATTACAACTTCGTCCGATTATTCGTGAGTTTTTTTGGTCTAAGATTGGAAATGGTATGCATACTTCTGTTTGGTATGATAGGTGGTGTTTGGAAGGTCCGTTAGCTTCTCGTATTTCTGCCCGTGACATGGCTCGCACAGGTTTGGCTATTAATTCAAATGTTAAAGCTGCTGTTTCTCATGGAGCGTGGTGTTGGCCAGCTGAGCTTGTGGTTAAATATCCTTTCCTTGGCTCGATTCCTGTTCCTGTCCTTAATGACGGGACGAATGATATTATTCAATGGCGTGATACTTCAGGTACGGTTCAAGTTTTTTCTGTTAATCAAGTCTGGTCTTCTATTCGTCCAAGGGATGCTCAGGTCGATTGGTTTAATGTGGTCTGGTTTGGTGCGTGCATTTCGCGCCATGCTGTGCATTTATGGCTTATTATTAAGAAACGTCTTCAAACTCAGGATCGAGTGCGAGTTTCTGAAGTTAATGATTCTGTATCGGAGGTGTGTTCGCTGTGTGAGCTTCAAAGTGACTCGCATGAACATTTGTTTTTCCAATGTGGTTTCTCATCTTCTGTTTGGAGTCATATGAAGCAGTTTGCGGATATGCCTGCTGCGACTGATGAGGTTTATTCCATTATTGACGATTTAATTCCGATTGCTAGAAGACGTTCGTCTCGAAGTATTATTGCTAAGGTGGTTGTTGCTGCTACTACGTATTATTTATGGCAAGAACGGAATTGGAGGTTGTTTAAGAAGGTTAAGAGATCTCCGAAACAGATTATTGATTGTATCAAGAGTGTGGTTCGGTTAAAGCTCATATCATGTAAAATGAAGAGATCTAATGATGGTATTAGACTTGCAAAGATGTGGGATATCCCGGATACCATTTTTAGATGAGTTGGATGTCTTGTTTTTTTTTTGCTTATGTAATATTAGATGGTTTTTCCCTATAGGTGTTATAGGGTTTGTAGTTTCCTTTTAATTATCATATGGCATGTCATGTGATAATGGTCGTTCAAGCGTTTGTGCTTGAGGTTAATGTGGTATCTTAGCCACATTCCATTGTGATGTAACTGTTTTTTGGTGTAATATATTTTACCGGGAAGAAGTCCCTTTACCCAAAAAAAAAATAAAAAATAAAAAAAAATCACTACGATGTGTTAAAATTTGTACTCTAATGTTGTATATGAATGATTTAGGATAGATATTGTTCAAATTTTGATTAAATGATTGTTTATATGCTTAAAAATCAGTGTCATGTGTTAAAATTTGCACTCTAATGCTCTATATTCCGAGTTACGTTTGTATGCATTATTAAGGTTGGTTGTTGTCCAATATTTGATTAAATGTGACTTTTAATGTTTGAAAATCACTGCGATGTATTAATATTTTACTGTATCAATATATGAAATGGACGTGTAATGATTCATTAAATTCTTAAAAGTTGGATAACATTGTTAATTATTTACAGGTAAAAGCAATGAAAGACTCTCAGAACCAGAGGGATTTAATACAAATGAAGTATCTTCCAAACGAAAAAAAATATGTGCTAAAAACAAAGTTACTGGTAAAAGAGCAGCTGTTGATGACATCCCAACTGATGAAGGAAGAAGCCAAAACAAAAAAAAGAAAAAGGTTGCAGCAGTTGATATTCCAGATTCAACTGAGGTACTTGTCGATGCTGAACAAATTCAATCAGACAATGTTTATACATCAAAGACATATGCTCCAACTGCTGTGGTAGAGAAGGTAGTGGTAGAGAAGGTAGCTGAAAAAGGTAAGATGATGAAAAATCGGAGGATTAATGGGAAGAAAGTGGTAGAGAAGGTAGCTGAAAAAGAAGTTGCTGAAAAAGAAATTGCTAAAAAAGGCAAAGCAGTAAATATTACAGTTTCAACTGAGGTACTTGACGATGCTGAACAATTTCAATCAGAAAATGTTGAGACATCAAAGGCAGATGCTTCAACTGCTGTGATAGGGAAGGAAGTTGTAGAGAAGGTAGCTGAAAAAGGTAAGATGATGAGAATTCGGAGGATTAAATCGAAGAAAGTGGTACAGAATGTGGATGGAAAAGAAGATGCTGAAAAAAAAGTTTCTAAAAAAGGCAAAGCATTATTTCCCAATATCGTCCCAAGAATGTCAGTGCGTCATTTGAATCTTTTGTTAAAAGCATGCACAACAAGACAGCTTAAGGTTATAGAAGAAATGGGTTTGGGACATTTCATCAATAATTTTGAGTATATGTCGGTGCCAACCAAGATGACATTTTGGATTGTACAAAACTATGATCTTGAAACGGACACTATAAAGATGGAGGATGAAAGAAGAATTAAAGTAACCAAGGAATTAATTTATGACATTTTGGGTGTTCCGATGGGTGAAAAGAAAGTTATCTCTCTACCTAGCACAACCCTGAAGATAAGACAACTACAGATTGGAGAGCAACAACACCCTTTGCAGGAGAGGATGTAGACAGGATAAATATTTCGTTTCTTGAAGATCATGTTGCTAGATTGACCGAAACAGATTGGTCTTTCCAAGTCGGCTTTTTGGTTATTTTCTTCTCTTGTCTAGCTGAAGGGAACAAAGATGGCACTGCAAATCAAAGATTCATACCATCGGTAAAACGAATGGAAGAATTTCAACAATTTGATTGGTGCGAGTATATTTTTGACTGTATTCGATCAGAGATCCAGGATTGGGAACCAGGAAAAACGTTTGCTGCTTCCACAATAGTATTGGCGGTATGTTTTTTTACAGCAATAACTAATAATGTATTATTTCTTAAATATGATGCAATAAATTTTGAAATATAATGCTAATATATATTTTTTATTTTTTAGCTTATATACTGCAGTTCAACAGATTCGCCTGATCTAAAAGTGGAAAGAACATCACCTGTATTCAAAGGTTGGAGTACAGACTTGCTAAAAAAAAGAGAAGCACAAGAAATAAGGAGTGGAGGCTTTGGTAAACTTCCTATATTCAAAGAATTTGAATATATTCAACCACCAAAGATCAAATTGAAGAAAAGGAAAGAACAAAATAATCTACCAGGTAAGTTATAATCTTATATTAAAAAAATATAGATATATGGAATCATATGATGATTTCTAATATTAGGAATGATCATTGTGTTAACAGAGGGTGGAAGTACTAGCCGAGAAGAGAATCTACAACAGTTCAAAGAAAAAACTAGTCAGGTAATCATCAAGTCGCTTTTGTATTATTAAGTTAAAATATAAGTTCCATATCTTGATGCATTAGTTTAGAAATTTTAATGAATCAAAGTTAAATTTTAGTTATTGAAAAGGAGATGAGGATTGAAAAGGAGTTGTGTACGTCAACTTCAATATTCTTATCATGAAGACGGAACGATCGCTTTTTAGTTTTATAAGTTGGAAACGCCGTCATTTTATTGTTTATATTAATTTTCGTGTTCCACTTATTCAGTAGTCATAAGAGTGGCATGTCATTCTTATGTAGGTGTTTTGGTGCTGGTTGTAGCCTATGTAACGGGCCGTGATGTTAGGACTTCACCTACATCCGATTGTACTTCAACGTTTTTTGGTGTAATGCATTTTACCGGGGTTTGATACCCTTTTACCCAAAAAAAAACATAGACTATTTTGCAAAAAATAAATCATCATATTTTTACTGAATAAAAGTTAAAAAGTTTAATGCATCAAACTCATTTTTTATCTATATAAATATTTTTTTTAAAAAAAACAGAAAAAGTTTAATGCATCAAAGTTATCTTTAGCTAACAATTTATCTTTTTTTTTGAAAAACAAACAGGATATGAAGGATTTCTAAAATGATAACCTCATAAAGCTTATAGAAATGTTTGTAATCCTAAAAATAGCATATCTTACTGCAATAAAGATTAAAATTTCAACATATCATAGCTTATATATATATATATATATTTTATTTAATTATATATTATATTATATTTCTCAAAATAATACAAGCATATATAATTTAAAATATGTTAAAAAGTTTAATGCATCAAAGTTATGTTTTACTAAATTTTTTTTTCAAAACACACAGGATATGAAGGTTTTCTTGAATCATAAGCTCATAAAGCTTATTCAAATGTTTGAAGATCATGACGCGAAGCTAAAAATAGCATTGAATGAATACCCAGTTGACGATGACTTCAAGGAGATTGTTCAAAAACGAAATACATTCCTAAAGAGAATGTATAACGATGATGATCCTTTGAATCATCAAGATAAGACTGATGCAGATAGAGATAATGTATTGGATGAAGTTGGTTTGAATGAATCTGTAGAAGAAGGTATGAATGAAGGTGACGACGCCGATGAGACAAATATTAATGCGCCTGTTGGGAATGTGGAAGTTGGAATGAATGAAGGTATAGACGCCAATGAATCTGGTAATGCTGAGCCTGTAACAACGGATGAAGGGAGTTCTACGCCACACTCAACACCAGAATATGAAAGGCGGACAAGGTCAACAATCAAAGATAAAGCAGCAACAGCATCACCTGCTAAAGGGGGAAAAAATAAACCACCTATTGCCCCTAAAAAAACAGCAAAAGGAAAAGCAGGAGAAGCATCGCCCACTAAAGCAGGAAAAATCTCTAAAAGTAAATGAACAATGACACTTCTCTGGTTTCTACTAATATTTTATCTTATATCGTATGTTTCGGATATTGAATGTCTGTAATATAACTAGAACACCTTTAAAACTTGAATGTCTGTAGTATATTCTAATCTAATTACATATTTAAGTAATATGTAATAACTACATTTTATGCAACAATTTCATCGCATCATAATGTTTATAAACTAAATAGAATTATATTCTATGATATACTACTTAACTAAAGAGTGCAAACTAGATTATAAAGAATATATTAAATCAGCTATTTTCTTTTTTTAATTTGATTTTCTGTCAAAACAGATTGTTTAAATGCTGAAATATGTTCTGAAGTGTGCGATAAAGATGTCAACGAGAGATCTATTGTCATTTATGACGATTCATTCCTTGAAAATCAATCGCAAACGCTATTGTTTGAAAGTGAAGAAGAAGAGATGGAAGTTTATAGTGAAGAAGCAGAGATGGAACTTGACACTGAAGGTGGAATGCAAGATGTTGAATTACCAGATGAAAACCTGGGAGCATATGAAAGTAAATGAAAAACAAACAGTGTCTTATATTGATTATTAATTTCACTGCATTATAGTGATTTAAAACTAGTAATGCACTGTTTAACTATAATGCATGACTAGATAAAAAACACTATGATGCAGTAAGAAGTAACTATGCTGTAGTAAAACAAGTTATTCTATTTTTTTTCCAAAAAAACTGTTGTTTAATTTCTTCTTTTAATAACAGGTTCTAAAAATCTCAAAGAAGCTGGCTTTCCTACAATTGGAATGGAAAATATCAAGAGTTTAATGACCGATTTTCCTTCAATTGAAGAAGTGAACAAAGAGTATTTTGACTACTCCGTTTCGAAACTACCTTTCTTAGCTGAATCAGAAGAGAGTGTGTCAAAAAGTTTCTTAATTGCCGAGCCACCAAAATGTCTCCAGATTCAGAAAAAGGGAATTATAAAAAGTTTACATAGTATGAAATTGCGGTTACCGAAAAACAACGCAAGAGAGGTTAAAGGTAAAACACCATTGTTTGTTGCTGAACAACATGAAGAATATAAAGAGATTCTGATATCTGGTCAACTACGAACTGAAGGAAACAAAACAACTTTTGATGATATAAGGGATAAATTAATGAAAAAGAATGTCGGAAAGTTTCAATGCATGAATGAAAAATCAAATGATGAAGATAAAGGCAACAAAGAAGGAGATCTGTTAATTGCTGAAAGAAATAAGATAGAAAAAGATAAGCCTGAGCCTGTAACAAGAAAAATGATTATGCATGCATCACCAATTAGCTGTATTGCTCCACCAGTTGATATGGAAAACGATAAACGTCAAGTAAAGCTGCCTCCTTCTTTAGTGTCTCCATATTATCAACGGAAAATCATATTGGGCCAACCACTATCAGAAGATGGAAAGAAGATTGCTGAATACATATGGGGTAATAAGACACCTGAAGGGTAAGTTCTTAATTATTACATAACATATTTTTTTTCACAGCATCAATATTATATATTTACTGCATCAATTATATTTAAATTATATCACATAGTAGTTATTTTTGAAGCATAAAAAGTCACTTTTAAAACAAACTTTGATCAACAGCTAACCTATAGAATTATATGAACTTAAGTCTTATTTTAGAACATTATAATGCATTTTTAACACATAGCCTTATATGAACTTAAAATATGAAACTTAAATCTAATTCTAGAGCATTATAGTGCATTCTTAACACATAGCATTATATGAACTTAATTCTAATTCTAGAGAATTATTGTTTATATTTAACACATAGCATTAATTAAAACTTAAGACCAGTTAGTTATTTATTTAATCTTAAATATGAACTTAAGTGTAAATCTAGAGCATTATATTGCATTTTTAACACATAGCAGTGTTTATCAAACATAAAAAATCAATTTTAAAACAAAATTTGAACAATATCTAAACATTGACCAATAACTAAAATAAATCATTCATATGAGCATTAATAAAAAACTAAACATACAAACCATCTAGATTCGCTGATTAATTTGTCTGATTCTAGATGATTCCGTAGGTTTGATTCAGTAGGTTTGGTATCACAGCATTATATATATTACCTTGTCTGAAATATTGTACAGTGAGAATATTTTCAAGATGAATAAAAGAGTTGGAGTTGAAGGTGTTTTTTTCTTGAGCCTGTACCCTGAAATAGAAATTGCTTCACTCATATTAGACTTATGGTCTATTGTTCAAAATCACGAGGAACAACACAGAGACAAGCTATCAGACGATGGAAATGTATATTGTCATATAGGAATGCTTGTAAGTAATTCAATTATATAATTTTTTTTTTATATGTAACGTTTTACATTATGATATACATAACGTTTTGCATTTACTAAAAACAGTCTAATTACACTGTTGATTCGGGGAAGACTATTGAAGAAAGAATGCAAGTTTTTGATCAAAATATTCGTTTGGTTTTAACTGAAGCAAAACGGAAGAATTTTAACGATGTTCATTTGGTAAGTAGATTAATTATGAGAATAAAATGATATAATTGTGATGTTCTATAGAATGAAGTTGATTAATGATAACAAAAATATCTACAGGTATTCTTTCCTGCAATAAAGATATCGAAAGATTCATCAAACCATTTCTATGTAATCTGTTTCAATATGAAGACCGCTGAAATAGACATAATTGATAACATAGATTATGGCATCGATGATATAGAAACAATATATGGTTCTTTCCCATATGCTCTGGTAAGTATACTTTTATCTAATACTTAAAGCATTATGGTGCTATTTTTAAACATCAAACTTATATGTTTCCTATACCTTGTGAATAATATTGATAATTTTACTGCATCATTTTTTTTAAAATAGTGCATTACAAAGCTGTATCTCATACATTTTATTTTAAATTTTCACAGATTGATTCTTTTATAAATTACTTGGAGACACAACATCATCCAAAATGCGCTGACTTTCTAGTTTCTGAGCCTAGCATTATTGATTTTGATTGGAAAACAAAATCCAATAATGTCGATTGTGGTGTATTCGTTATGAGGCATTTAGAAACATATCTAGGTAAAGGAAACTTTTTACAACCTTTGAAGAAAGAAGGAACAATTCAGAAAGCACAATTGAAGATGCTTCGTGCCAAGTACTTGGCCAAAATCCTTCTGATGGACATTAATGTCAAAAAAGCAAGTTTGTTGAAAGAAGCACAAGCATACTTCAGGAAGAAGCCAAAAATTTCAAAGATTATAAAGGAGCATGATGTCAGATATGATAAAGCCTTGTGGAAGAAATTCAATACTACCGTCGAGAAACCTGATAAATAGAGATCTCAGTTTTAAATCTTTTGAATTGAATTTCTAATTGTTTTTTCTTCCAGTAACTTGTAAACATGAAGGTTTTTCTTTACCAATTACCATATCATAATGAATATTTTTACTGCATTACTGTGTATATTTTACTACATTACTTTGCATATTTTAGTTATATAAAAAAGTTATGGAATATGTATTGAGTGGCAGTTGTCATGAGGGATTAGTTTTAATGTATTAAAATTTGAAATTTTATTACAGTTTTTCTATATCATTTGATAAAATTCTACTAAAATGCAGTAAAGTTAAATTTAACTGTATCATAAGATATCATAATGTATATTTTTAATGCATTACTGAGCATATTTTACTACATCATAGTTTAGCTATAATACATCAGATGCAGTAAAGTTAAAAAAAAAAGTTATAGCATATGAATGGAGTGGAAGTTGTCATGAGTAGTTATTTTTACTGCATTAATATTTGAAATTTTATAGCATTACTTGATAAATTACAAAAAATACAACATTTTATTAAAAATTTATCTATATGATTTGGTAAAACTCTACTGAAATGCGGTAGACGTTAACTGCATCACAATGCAGTAAAAGATATAACTGTATCATACGATATCATATTGTATATTTTTACTGCATCATAGTTATCTATAATAAATTAGTTTTAATGCATTAAATTATACTAAAATGTAGTATAATAGATAAATTATATGTAAAATAACTACATCACAATGTAAATCATCAAGTATTAAAAGTCATTGCATTAAAATGTAAAAGTAACTGCATTACAATACACTTTTGAAAAAACCTAAACCTTTGCATTTATTTCTAGACTTCCTGTATCTCATTCTCATTTTTTTTACAATTTATTTTGAAGAATTTGATCCAAAATAGAGTACTTATTTTGGAGTATTTGATCTCAACCCAGATCTTCTTACAGGAAAACAGCTTGATTCTTGGGAGAAATGTGTTGATTCGGAGTAGCTTGAAGATT
Source organism: Glebionis coronaria (assembly GCA_025667525.1). Lineage (NCBI taxonomy): Eukaryota > Viridiplantae > Streptophyta > Magnoliopsida > Asterales > Asteraceae > Glebionis > Glebionis coronaria. The sequence continues at coordinate 6,442 of JANFOE010003078.1, read as the reverse complement.
GGCTCTCTCAGACAAACCTGTGCAAGTTCTTTTATTGTGTCCTGCTTTTTCACCACATACACCACAAGTCCTCCTCTTACTAAGTTCTTCAGCTGTGACTTCAGTTACAGGCTTCAACCTAGAAAAGCATCCTGGACCTCTCGCTCTCCTAAGATTTGGATTTAGAACTTTATCATTCTCATTTTCAGGCTCATTGACACCCAGCAATGCACAAATCACAGCTTTGTTATTCATTTTTGGGACCACTGGTACATCAATTTCTGCTTGCTTGAGCAACTCTTTCATCTTATCTTTGAAAATATGCAAATTATCAACCTTGTGCACCAACCGATCAATAGTAGATTCAAAAATATGATACAATTCTGTGACTTCAGTCTGCACTGCATCTGATACACCACTGACCATGCGACGAGCAGAACTTGAAGGCTTTACATTCTTTAACCACCGTTTATGTAAGTACTTTCGTGGAAACTCCTTTACATCATTCATTCTGAGAACATAGAATGCATGACGACAAAGAAGACCGTACGACTCGTAACGGTTACAGCTACACTCAAGCTTTATCTCAGACTTACAAAACTCAACCTATAATAATAAAAAAAAGTATTAGTAGTCATATATACTGTTTTGCAATCATATATAAACTGAAATGCAGTAAAATAATACATTTGCAGAAAACAAATAAACTGAAATGCAGTAAAATAATACATTTGCAGAAAACAAATACACTGAAATGCAGTAAAATGATACATTTGCAGAAAACAAATACACTGAAATGCAGTAAAGATGAACATACCTGATAAATAGGAAACTCATCTGAACCCTTAAAGATATGATACTGGCTATCACGAACAGAATATCTTTCAGTGTTGCCATTTTCCACAACAGACATAGCAATACAATACTTGTATGAATTAAACATTTCATCTTGCACATCGAAGAAAATGGTTCTAGTAAATAACTTGCAAGCTTCTTTCTCCATTTGAAGGTCTGTTTTGAAAGCTGGCGTTTTATATCTTGAATCATGATCATTTTTCCTTTCAATATACCTTTGATACTCGATAGCAGTGTCATAATGGCTTAAGAATTCAATAAGAGTAAGACGTGGGTTGGTCCATTTTCCAAAGAAATGATTTTCACTTTCCGATCTTGAAGTTGTACGCATTAGACCAGCCATAGGAACATGCCTCAAATACGCAGGTATCCAACTTTGCCTCAGATCAAACATGTCAGCCAACCACTTGTTCTCGCCAAGATCAAATTCATTTATCATACAATTCCATTCTCTTTCAAAAACCTCAGGCGTAATTTGGTCTGTCCACACAATGTTAGAAATACGTCTCTTAAAATCTGTTCTATTACATAGTTCAGCACCCACCTATAATAAAAAAACAAAATAATTATAAGTAAACATGAAATGCATTATAGTGCATATTTACTGCATTATGGTGCATTATAGTGCATATTTTACAAGATTTACTGCATATTTACTGCATTATGGTGCATTATGGTGCATTATGGTGCATTAGCTGAAATTTTTTTTTAAGATAAAATACCTTCGTGCCCAATTTCATCATAATGTGCCACATATAAAAGCGGTGAACTGTATTGCAAAAAACTTCAGCTATTGCAATCTTCATTGACGGATCTTGGTCTGTGATGACAACTTCTGGAGCTTTACCAAACGCTTCTTTAAATTCTTTAAGCAACCATATGTAAGCTAACGCACTCTCATCGGCAAGCAAAGCAGCAGCAAATGTAATACAGCGGTTATGATGGTTGATACCAGTAAAGGGAACAAAAACCATTTGATACCTACAGTTAAATAACATAATAACAAATTAAAAAACATAATAAACTAAAAAACATAATTTTTGGAGATAAAAAAGAAAAAAATTTATACTTGTTAGATCGAAAAGTCGCATCAAAAGAAACTATGTCACCGAACGTAGCAAAGTTTCTGATACCTTCTTCATCAGCCCAGAATAGACCAGCCAAGCGATTATCAGGACCTAAAAAAAATTAGAAACTAATTATAAAAACTACTTGATAATATCTAAATGCATTAAAATATATGGTTAATTCAGTAAAAAAATGAAACATCAAGGTTTATGTTTTAAGTTATAAAACATGATGCAGTAAAATCTAAAAAGATTAATTTACTAGAAAAAAAACTCAGATAATAGAAGAAATAACCACCTTTAAAATGTTTGACAAAAAACCAGGGGAGTGAAGTTTTCGACTAATCAGCTTCTCTACAGCCATCTGAGCGTCTTGATCACGAATAAAAACAGTAATCTTCTTTTTTCATTCTTGTAGTCATCAACTGTTACACCAACGTTATCAAACCCACCGTGAAGCTGTTTCATCAATCTAAACCCTATAGCAGGACCAAAATTTGCATTCGAAACTTGATAGAGGAAATGCTGCTTTGTATAACCCACATTCCTCGAATTCTTCATAAAAATCATGTCTCTTTCAGCTACAAGAGGGTGATTATGACCCTCTGTGAAACTAATAACCTCAAAGATTTTTCCTTTTTTCTTAATAAGAATTGACGCCAAACACCCACACCTAAACGTAGGCTTCCTCCTAATTTGCTTTTTCTTAATATCTCTAAACCTTTGAAAATCACCACTACCACCCTCATCTTCAACTACACCATTTTCTGCTAAATCAACATCTACATTATCAACACTAGCTTTATCTTTAGGTTGAAGAAAACCTTCTCTACTACAAAGTAAATACTTTGTTGTCGGAATATCATAACCTACTGCCTTGTACTCTCCACCTCTCCTAACATCAAACCCACCTTTTTCCCCATAAGCTACATAGAAATTGTACGCTTGATCAATTGAAACAAATTGACATCCTACTATAGGTACTTGACCATGTGGTAAGTCATCAGGAAACCAAGTCCTAGTGCCATCTATACCAACTTTATAGTAACCTACATGATCTCGTACGGTAATTGTTTCATAATCATCTGCCGCTGCAAAAATAAAAAATAATAAAAAAGTAAGCTAGATAAATGATATAAGTTAAATAAGAAATAAAAACAAAAAAACCATAAAATGATAAAAATAAAAAAAAAACTATGAAGGATTCAGTAAAATATAAAACTTTTAACAAAACCTAAAACCATAATTCAATAAACAATACCTATAATGCAGTAAAACAACCTTGACTATAAAATCAAGCCTATGAACATCAAATCACATATCAATCTCTATTCTGATCAATCTCAATTTTAATCAATCTCTATATTAATAAATTCATGATATAATCAACCTAAAAAAAGTAATTCAGTAAAACATACCTATTATGCAGTAAAAACAACATCCACTATAAAATCAAGCCTATGTACATCAAATAACATATCAATCTCTATTCTGATCAATCTCAATTTTAACCAATCTCTATTCTAATAAATATTTGATATAATCAGCTTAAAAACAGTAATTCAGTAAAAAATACCTATTATGTAGTAAAACAACCTCCACTATAAAATCAAGACTATGTGTATCAATCACATATCAATCTCTAATCTGATCAATCTCAAATCTAATAAATATCTATTCTAATAAATATCTGAAATAAAAAGCTTAAAAACTGTAATTCAGTAAAACATACCTATTATGCAGTAAAAACAACATCCACTATAAAATCAAGCCTATGTACATCAAATAACATATCAATCTCTATTCTGATCAATCTCAATTTTAACCAATCTCTATTCTAATAAATATCTGATATAATCAGCTTAAAAACAATAATTCAGTAAAAAATACCTATTATGCAGTAAAACAACCTCCACTATAAAATCAAGACTATGTGTATCAATCACATATCAATCTCTAATCTGATCAATCTCAAATCTAATAAATATCTATTCTAATAAATATCTGAAACAAAAAGCTTAAAAACTGTAATTCAGTAAAACATACCTATTATGCAGTAAAAACAACATCCACTATAAAATCAAGCCTATGTACATCAAATAACATATCAATCTCTATTCTGATCAATTTCAATTTTAACCAATCTCTATTCTAATAAATATCTGATATAATCAGCTTAAAAACAGTAATTCAGTAAAAATACCTATTATGCAGTAAAACAACCTCGACTTAAAATCAAGCCTATGTGCATCAATAACATATCAATCTCTATTATGATCAATCTGAATTCTAATAAATATTCGATATAATCAACCTTAAAAATGTAATTCAGTAAAACATACATATAATGCGGTACGAACTAAAGAGTTTAAAAGTAACTAAACTACAATGCAGCTAATATAAAGAGTATTAAAAAAACGCCATGATAAAAACTTACAAAAAACACCAGAAGATGATGATGATGATGACGACGCAACACTACTGAACGAAGATTCAGTAAACATAATGAATCAATAACCAGTGGTTACAGTTACGGTGATGACAGAAGTTGGTTACGGTGGTTTGTGACGGTGATCTCGATGATAGTTCCGATTGGTGGTTATTGGTGGTTAGGGTTTATCAGTAAAAGATAAACCGAAGAAGAAGAAGAACTAAAAAAATTAGATGAAAAAGAACTATAAATAGTTTCGGTAAAAATTGAAAAAATGCCCCTGAAGTTTCTAAAATTACAAAAGTACACCATTTTTTTTTTAAAAAAAGAGGGGGACACATGGCAGCATGTGGTTCCACCTCATTTATTTTATTTTAAATTTTGTTTTATTTTACCCCACTCCTATATATATATATATATATACATATATATATATATATATATATATATATATATATATATATATATATATATATATATATATATATATATATATATATATATATATATATATATATATATATATATATATATATATATATATATATATATATATATATATATATATATATATATATATATATATATATATATATATATATATATATATATATATATATATATATATATATATATATATATATATATATATATATATATATATATATATATATATATATATATATATATATATATATATATATATATATATATATATATATATATATATATATAGTATGTATACTAAAGGAAAGAAGGACGGAAGGTTCCGGAACACCCCTAAGGGGTGTTTCGACCGTCGGTATGGCTAGGGGGGGGCAAAAGTTGCCTTATATTTATTGGGCTACAATGGGTTGGGTGTCTATATATACACCACCTAATCCCTTATAATTTACACAACAATAATCTTCCTCCCTCCTCTCTCCCTTTAATCGATCGCAAGCCCTCTCCCATTAAACTGTAATGTAGTAGAAATTAAGCTTCAATGTAGTAAATCATGCATATGAACAACACGAGTAACCTACTGCATTAAATTCATTAGAATTTAAACCTTAATGTAGTAGAAATAAGTTTTTAATACAGTAAATCATGCATATGAAGAATGTACGTAACCTACTTCATTACAATGCATTAAAATTAAACTGTAATGTAGTAGAAATAAAGCTGCAATGTAGTAAATCATGCATATGAACAACACGAGTAACCTACTGCATTAAATGCACTAGAACTTAAACCTTAATGTAGTAGAAATAAAGTTTTAATACATTAAATCATGCATATGAAGAATGTACGTAACCTACTTCATTACAATGCATTAAAATTAAACTGTAATGTAGTAGAATTAAAGCTGCAATGTAGTAAATCAATTATATGAACAACACGAGTAACCTACTGCATTAAATGCATTAGAATTTAAACCTTAATGTAGTAGAAATAAAGTTTTAATGCATTAAATCATGCATATAAAGAATGTATGTAACCTACTTCATTACAATGCATTAAAATTAAACTGTAATATAGTAGAAATAAAGCTTGCAATGTAGTAAATCATGCATATGAACAACACGAGTAACCTACTGCATTAAATGCATTAGAATTTAAACCTTAATGTAGTAGAAATAAAGTTTTAATACAGTAAATCATGCATATGAAGAATGCACGTAACCTACTTCATTACAATGCATTAAAATTAAACTGTAATGTAGTAGAAATAAAAATACAAGTATTGTAATATATTACAGTGCATTAAAAATTAAACTGTAATGTAGTAGAAAGAACAATGCAAGTGACCTACTGCATTACAGTGCATTAAAATTTAACTGTAATGCAGTATAATAAAATTTGCTTATTATTATTAAAATTTTACCAAATCACATGCATAGTATTAGTTTTACTCCATCATAATATTAATTCTACTCAATTATAGTGTTAACTACTCCATCACAGTTATAATTTTACCAAATAACTTCTATATCAAAGAGAACTTTATAATTCTCATTGAGACATTATATCAAACACATTTTATACATCAATCATAAACCACATACTTGCACAAAACCTTATACATGTTTGATATCCTATTGCTTCATCCACCACCATTGCTATCGAC
>JANFOE010003077.1:0-34307 GCA_025667525.1 Glebionis coronaria | reverse complement strand
AGCTTTACAATGGTTTTTTTACAACTTCAGTACCGTCAGTCACAATAGCATCTCGTCTTCTTCAGAAATTTAGTAGCATGTAGAACCACTTGAGACACATTAGCATTTTAAACGCATTCTTCTCAATAGAAGATGTACCCTTTCCATTTCCAGTAGTATACTCCACAAATGTTGTATAATTTGTTGCATCAATGGTGTTTGGCTACTGCAGCAAGGGTGTTTGCCTTCTGCAGCAAAGGCGATTGGTATTGTAGAAGTAATGTTTTGTTTAATCCTAAATGATGTTGCTGTTAAGAATTTTGGAATGTTTTTTGATTGTTTCATAGTATTTGATATACCTATTTGTAGTGTATAATTAGTGAGCTTAACTCATATAACGTTAACTAAATCCTCATACCTAAGACATACAACAGCTAAGACATCATTTATATAGCTGACTAGAAAAATCACCATTGATGTAACTAGGAGCTGAGCCTGATTGTGAAGGAGACGTTGTAGTGGCGGAGGTGGATAAAGTAGTGGTGGCGCGTGGGGTGAAATGTGAAGTATGAGATACATGATATAATTTCTCCTCGTCCCCTTGATCGCTGCCATGGTGTTGTTCTCTAAAGTTGCTAAGTAGTGAATGGGCCAGCAACACAGTCAAGAAACACTAATTAACCTTCATGTATCAATAACTTAAAAAACTAATTCATCAATCAAAAAATGTGTAAATAAATTTCTTATAAACAAAGCATATTAATTTTAAAGCAATAAACTAAGAGTACCTAGCTAATCTAAACTGGGAGCCTAACTAATTGATCGATTTTTGGATTACGTTCAGCAACTACAAGGGATAAAAATCCATAGAATGAGCCCCCTACCAAATATAGCGGCTTACTTATATATAAAAAGCATGCACAAACGTCAAGGTTTCATCCACAAAAATCACTGCATCACAACATAAAATCACTGCATTACATGTAATAAAAATATCATTTATCTAAAAAATACCTAATCTAACCTAGGAGTATAACTACTAGATCGATGTTTGATTACGTGTAACAAGGGACAGACATCTACGAAATAAACCTCCTACCAGATATATCGACCCTATTTGTAAAAAAATATGCATAAACGTCTAGGTGTTTCATCCACGTATACCACCAAATCTTCATATACAAAGTAAATGATATGTTAAACTATTTTGTCAATTCAGATTTTGCATTTCACAAAAAAAATTCTTTCTATTTACTAAAAACTAGTGCATCACAGTACAAAACTGCTGTCATAGAATATCAAGTACACATTTTATCAAACATATGGTGGGCAGATTCATATATACGCTTTTTCATCTAGTTTTTCTCTCAAATTAAACTACATTAGCTTGTTAAATCAACTAATCAAAATTCAAGTCAACTAATCAACAACCTGTTAATTAAAACCATAATCATTCTAATTGAATCATACAATCATATCTCATCTAAAAAACAAAAAAAATAAAAAAATAAAAAAATAATAAATTAACAAAAAAAAATAGTATCATACTATCATTATCAGTTGATATCAAATTAGATGTTGAAGTTGAACAATTGATACTTGTGATGTCGAACAATCGTTAACACTCGATGTAGAACAATCAACACTCAAATTAGACATCTATGACGATAGATTAGTAGTTACATAGACAATAATGGAGTGGAGATCGGTGGTTATGGGCGATTGGTGGTGTTTAGCAGCGGTTGTGGGAGATCGGTGGTGGTTACGGGATGGGAAAAAGAACGAACAAGAAAAAGAACGAATGGGAGAGACGATGGAATGAGAAAAAGAGGAGAGATGGGGATTATATATAGCCTTGGCGTAAAATAACGAAAATACCCCTGGCTATATAAATTAAAAAGTCGGTGGGGGTGGACACGTGGCAGCACAGGAAGCCTTCCTAGACTTTTTATTTTAACAATCCTTCTCATTTTACCCCACCTCTATATATATATATATATATATATATATATATATATATATATATATATATATATATATATATATATATATATATATATATATATATATATATATATATATATATATATATATATATATATATATATATATATATACACATATATATATATATATATATATATATATATAGAGTGAGGTTATTCTACAAGAAATCTTATAATACAATAAATAAGGTGAATTGTGGAAGTGACATGTGTCATCTTTTCAAATCATTATTCCACATCATATTGTCATATCATGTCATTTAACTTCAAAAGAAATTGAATTTTTATGAAAATAAATTTCGAAAAAAAAAATTTCGTTAAATTTTTTTTCGAACTTTAAAAAAAAAAATTCGAAAAAAAAATTTTCGAAAATTTGTTTTCGAATTTTTTTTTTTCAAAATTTTTTTTGAGAAATATTTTTTCGGATATTTTTTTCAAATTTTTTTTACTGAATCACAGTTACATGTTTTACTGCATCAAAGTTAAATTTCGAAAAAAAAATCGTAATTTTTTTTTTAAAATACTTTTTTCGAATAATTTTTTTGGAAAAACAAAAATTTCGGAAATGTTTTTTTCATAATTTTTTTACTGCATTACAGTTACATGTTTTAGTGCATCATGATTATAAATTAATGCATTACAATTTCAATTACTACATTATAGTGCATTCACCAATATTTTATCTAGGATGCACAAAAAATATAACTACGATGCGGTAAACTATTACATTAATGCACTAATAATACAAGTGATGACTAGTGATAGAATTTTTATTCTCCAACGGAAAAATATAATGAATTTACTTATAATGTATCAATGTCATAATTATGATGCATTAAAGTTATAAATCCATACATCACTCGTGATGCACAAAACTTATAATTACAATGCGATACACAATTATTTTATTGCACCAAAAATAAAAGTGATACTAATGATATATTTGTATTCTCTAACGGATAACTATAATGCATTTACTTATAATGTATAATTGTTATAATTATGATGCATTAATGTTATAAATTACTCCATCATTCGTGATGCACAAAACTTAAAAATATAATGCACTAGTTATAAATTTGGTACATTATGATTTTTACTTACTGGATCATAGTTATGCATATAGAAAATCAATGTTATATTATTAGTAATCACATGTATTTTTTGTGCACGATAGTTATAATTTGACACATCGTAGTTTTAAATGTGTTGCATCATATATATGAGAATTACACCATAGTTATAAGTTTTGTGAAGGAATTATGATGCAATAACTTAAAACCGTGATGCATTAACTTATAAACATAATGCTCTAAAACGTATAACTGTGATTTGCTGAATTTTTATTGAATTGTTGTAGCGCATCACACTCCAAATTTCAGTGCATCAAAAGTATAAATATGGTGCATAAAGGTATTAAATTAGTGTCTTATTCGTGATGCACTAAATTATCTAACCGTGATGCTCTATATTTTTTCCATAATAGTTTAAAAAAAAATTTGAAAAAAAAAAATTGTAAAAAAAAATTCGAATTTTTTTTTTTAATTTCGAAAAAATTTTCAAAAAAAAAAAAAATTCGAAAAAAAAATTTTGGTAAAAAAAATTTCGAAAAAAAATTATGAAAAAATATTTTTTTTTAAATTTCGAAAAAAATATTTTTTGAAAAAAAAATATTTTCGGAAAAAAAATATTTTTTGGAAAAAAATATTTTCGAAAAAAAAATATTTTTGAAATTTTTTATTAAGGAGATGATATGAAAAAGTGATGTGTGATAATGTTGTGACACATGTCACTCCCACATCCATCCCTTCTATTTTATTTATTCTATTTAAGAATTGTTTTATTTTACCCCAACTATATATATATATATATATATATATATATATATATATATATATATATATATATATATATATATATATATATATATATATATATATATATATATATATATATATATATATATATATATATACTAGCATGGACCCGCGCAATGCGGCGGCGAGTACTCATAATCATTTTAGAGGCTAATAAATATTAATCTCTTATCTATTAAGTTTGTATTGTTAAAATTGTAAAAAAATCGAAAAAAAAAACCTCTAAATTTTTAAAAAATTATCAGTTAATAAAAATATACCAAAATGGATATTGAATTAAAGAGCATAAAATTTTAGAAAATATGGTTAAATTAGATTATAAAAATAACAAATTAATAAAAAGATTTTTCAATTTAAAAGAAAAAATGTTATTTAAGTAGGTTGTTACAAAAGGTTGTTAGAAAAAATTATAGTATATAATGTTGATGAAAATATCAACAACTTGCTTTATTTAGTAGGAAAAAAAGGCTGAATTTTCAGCCTTGCTATTTTAAGAAGGTCCCAAATGCTTTATATAGTAGTATAGATATATATATATATATATATATATATATATATATATAGATATATATATATATATATATATATATATATATATATATATATATATATATATATATATATATATATATATATATATATATATATATATATATATATATATATATATATATATATATATATATATATATATATATATATATATATATATATATATATATATATATATATATATATATATATATATATATATATATATATATATATATATATATATATATATATATATATATATATATATATATATATATATATGTATATATATATGTATATATATATGTATATATATATATGTATATATATATATATGTATATGTATACATATATATATATGTATATGTATACATACATATATATATATATATATATATATATATATATATATATATATATATATATATATATATATATATATATATATATATATATATATATATATATATATATATATATATATATATATATATATATATATATATATATATATATATATATATATATATATATATATATATATATATATATATATATATATATATATATATATATATATATATATATATATATATATATATATATATATATACTAGTTTCGTAACCCGCCCAATGGGCGGGTTCAGTTCGCAAACTGTGTCAAAACATTGTTTTTCGATCCGTTATGTTGGTTGGTAGTTGTACGTATAGTTGTGTTCCTATTAATCTTTCATAGTGTTTTATTTATCTCACCCAATGGATGAGTTATCCCCCATGTTAATTGTCGTATCTATATAAACTAATGGATGGTTTTTTAATTACGTTTGACAATCCACTATATTAGTTGGTAATGGTATATTTGCTTGACACTGGGTTACTAAATTGACGGGTTTGTTTGTTAAATTTTCTTTTTAAAAAATATTTGTCGTTTAGTTTCAAAAAATATTTTTCTTATTCTTTAATCATCAAAATGACAAGAAAAAAACACGAAGATAATGTTATCCCTAATTTTTTCTAATCATATCTGGCCACATGATTTCTTAGAGATTCAATAGACCAAGGCACGCTTCTTATCGATGTGGTATTCATAGTGTTGACGCAGAGTGAACACATATCTAGATCTTGTTATTTTATTATATCAATTTTTGATTCGTATGGCCACATAAAAACGTTAGAGATTTCTTTCTCAAAATTGGTTTTTGTTTGAAGTAATTTATATTTAATATTTGATTGTAACATATTGATTTGATGACTGTGTATGTTAAAAGCATAAATCGCTTGTTGTTTGACGTCATATATGTTTTCCTTATCAATGAAAAATGGCTTTTAATTATTATTTTTGAGTTTGATTATTAAACTTGCTTACCGTTGTTAATTGTGTATGCATCCTTGGTTAGTAGTATATTTCTATTATGTGTATAGCCTAGGAGATGATGCCTTTGTCATTTTTATGTCTAATGCTTGACGCAACAGCGACCTAATGTGACCTTAATTTTTTTGCGACGTCAGCTTTTTTTTCTCCGACGACCTGTAGCGACTTATCTGCCTCAACAAGACGACCTAGCGCGATCAAGTTCTATTTTTTAAATATAATTTTTTTACAAATAATTATCTAAATAATATAAAAAACATTAAAATAATATTTACATTTAATATCGTTAAAAATGATTAAAAAGTATTTAATCGAAAATAAAGTGAGTAAAATGTATGAACTAAACTAACTCTAAAAATGATCAAATTAATATATGTTGTGAGAAATTAAAAAAACTTAATATATTAAAATTTGTTATTTTTTACAAATTTTATATAATAAAAACTAATTAAATTTAATCAAAAATACAAATGCAAAGGAATGAAGGAAGAAGAGATCGAAATGTCAAATAAGTCGTATGGTAGATCGATTTGAAAGAGTCGAATAGCAGGACTCAATCGCCGTAACGGATCGACCAAGACAAATTGCAACCGTTATGTCTAGCCTAATACAGTATGCGATATTGACTCTATTTTGTTTTTGGTCTTCTTTGTCTTGTTTTTTTTAATTGTACTCATTTTTTTTAACCATAGACGTATGTAAGTGTAGAAGATAACGTATATGTGTTGATTATTTAAAATCTTTGATAATGTTTATTACTCTTTTCGTCTTATTTTAATTGGTCTTATTATTATTTTAATTTGTCTCAAAACCTTGTTCACTTTTTTAATTAACATGTTTATATCATTTTATTTTTGTAAAGAAAGTAATTAGTATATTTATTGCATTTAGTAATATAAACTTGTCATTTTAATAAATAAACGTCTAAACTCATTGAATCTATCATAAATTAAATTTTTTATGTTGGAGGACAATCAAAATAAGACGAAGAATGTAATTTGTTTAACCTTGTAATTATCCAATAGTAAATGTGATTACATAGCTATAATCATGCATGTCTTAATGCAAGCAAAGACCAATGCCCATGGAAAAGTGAAGCGTGCATATGTTTACTATATATAGCGCACATATACATTTTCAAGACAGCGTGTGTACGCTTTATTTTCTCATATAAAACCTTATCAAATGTGTATGTCACCAAAGTCTGTAGATGTCCACAACTTTATCACGTAATTTGCTAAATAAAATGAGAATTAACAGGGCCATCAAAACAAATAAGAGTGCTTGCGTATTTTCTGATGCCTTAAGAGCAAGACGTAACTTTCTGCCTTGAAACTGTGCATTATTGGTTGTTTATCACTCATGTCTTAATGCCAAATTTCTTTTGCTGATGATAAACAAACATAAAACGATGTGGTACCAACTACCAACCACTATATTAAACAATAAGTTGATAACCTGCCTTCCTTCTGTTCATGCTTGTGAAAATCCTTGCTACACTATGGTAAAACCTTACTCTAGTTTACCCCAAATAATTGACCACTGGTGCATTCACATAAGAAGAGGCCGAGAATATATTACGCAAGAATTCAGTGAATCACTTCTATTATGTTTAGGCTAATGGATATTTCAAGCTTTCAAATTCATGTATGCATTGCAAAAAGATGACGATGTCGTCATAGTTCTCGACAACTTAATGGGACGCACGAAATGAGGACCACGTAGTAGAAAGCACAGTTAAAGGGACCCAGCAGCCAAATAAATTTGCATCAAAATATAATCCACATTGACAACAGTGAATTGCAGACACTAATCATTCAGTTGACCTCTGAGCTTTAAGCATATTCACAACTATAGAAAGTTAAGTTTCCCATTTTTAAAGGCATATGAACATAATAAGAGATAGTGATCTGATCATATTCATTGTGATATAAAATTCGTCGTGTCTTCATCATGGACAACTGTGAGGAGTACTCAAGCCGGTCCTCCTTTAGGTAAAGAGTCAATCTTATTACCTCCACTAATGATGAATTTTTCACCCCAAGTAATTGACTATACACCCGATATGACTATTTGCATTGGAGAATGAATTTTGATAAAGCTTATAAATGAGAAAACGGAAAACGAATTTTGCTTTGTGTAATAATTTAGTACATTAGATACGGTTACAAAATAATTAAATTCGAATTATAATAACAGGTTTAGGCATGTAAACTAACAGCAACCCTGAAAAAGACAGGATGGAAATAAAGAACCAACCTTAGTTTAGTGCAAACTGTTACTTTTAGAAGTGTCTCTTTGTCCCCCTTAGTTCAGATGAATTACATATTAGGAATAATCAAACTTCATATGACAAATTGCAAAAACTAAAAAGGCATTATATCACACCCTTCGTCAGTAAAATTGGATCTGGTTACGTTCACATAATTCACATACCATGCCATCCATTTGACACTAACCTGTAGTTTCCATTTGATGCAAATATTCTAATAGAGGAACCGAGACTTAGTTGTATAAAGGCCAAACTGGATATCCTGGGCCACAAATCAGCACGCTCCTTTCTGATAGGTCCAGTGATAGCAGATTCTAAAGACAAAAACACAAAATAAAATACAAAAGACAACATCAAATAGAAACACCAACAGTCCACAATACATTCATGCTCACTAAGTTCAGCAGCTCGAGTAACTATATTAGGAAATGCCATATATACGTACTCCAAACAGATCCTGGGATACGCGGCGTATTAACAATGGCCATTCTGCTGCATAACCCTCGTGACCACGTCAACGATAACAACCACAATTGCTTCACACTATCCTTATTATCTTACTAAAACGGGGTCAAATACTTTTTTACCAGCAGAAAAATGATTTTTCTCCCCAGTCAGCATTATTCATCTGAGTTTTTACTCCCAACTCAACAAATTTATTATTCTCGATCAATGTTTCTAAATTTTCTTTCACTCGTTCCTCTACCTTTTCAACTTCACCATCCTCTATATGAACGTTAACAGGTTGATTCTGAGATTACATTGTAGTAGTTAAGGTTACTTATTTACCTGAATGAAAAGCTAAACATGAAGAGAAATAGTACCAACGGGTTGCTTTGAGCCCCAGATGGACTGATGCTAAATACTGACCAAACAGTGGACTAAATAAGAAAGTAAAAGAAAATTCAATAGCACGAAAACAGGAGTGGGCAAAAAGCCGCCAAAAGCTGAGGCAGTAAATGAAGGAGTGCTTGAAGCACTAAATAGACTATAGGCACCAAATGCACGTGTACTTGAAGCACCAAATATTGAGGTAGTCGGTTTTCCAATAGTTGGATTGATCACAAAACCAACAACAGGAGTATGCGAATGTGAACGCCAGGAAGAGACCAACACTTTAGTATTTGAGGCACCTCATGCGACAGTGCTCGAAGCACCAGATGTTGAGGTATTTGTTGCTTCTAAAGCTGGCACTTATTGTGTGAATGAAATGAAATATCCATTAGACATGAGCAAAATTTTAAATTATCTTTAAATTAAGCACTACTTTAGTAGATCGAAATTACTAAATTTCATTAGACATGACAAAGAGTAACTATTTTACCTACTGGTGGTCGTTTTCTTTCTCATTTGTTCTAAACTTTTAAGGTCTGTTTTTCGGCCAGGTAGCTACATCCAAAACCATTAAAAAGTAGTAACTTATAGATGGTTACAGTTGTTCAAAAGGATTTTCAGTGCAAATACCTGTAATTCGCGTGCGTATGTTTGAGAAGAGGCCCTTAACCATTTTACGGCAACCCACATTAGCTGTCGTCAAGTATGTTTATATGGGCATCCGGAAGACCATAATTTTTTCTCCCCGTAACTATTACTTTCTCTCAAAGCTTCCATGGTGACAATTTTTACCCGTCTACCTAACAATAGGCAATTGCAGTTGTGGTTTGTCTCTAAGGTGATAAACGGGTTTGTAAAGTGAAGCACAAATGGGAATAGTAGACCCATTACAGTCATTAACAGCACCCCTGATAAACAACTAACTGATCCAAAGATTGTATTTAAAAATTTTAGTAACATTAAAAGTGGAAATATAATTTTTGTTGACCTGAAACACATCTAGCGAGAGTTTAAAACAATGGTAGGAAGCTTTGGATGACTTTCGAGTTTCGATACATTTGACAAAATTGTTATTTAACTATAAGCTTCTTTTACCCAATAAATATATAGTATAACAAAAAAATGAAACTTTATTGATAGCAGCAAAACAATATCTTTCAAAATTCTGAATCCTTTATCTTTGAATATGCTAACAATGTTGCTCATTTGCTCGATACAGATGTTCTAAATTATGATAGATGGCGTAAAATTTTCGAGAAAAAAGGAGTTGAAGTCATCTGCAGTTATTTACCTTCCCTTTGATTCCTTCCTCTGTTTATGTTGGACAGGGCATTGCAGATGCATTTATTGTTCCAAATACGGGAATTCAATTGTGCTTGAGCATCGAGCTATACAAAATGTCGAGGAAAAGAATTTCCACATGCTCATGTAAATTGGCGAATATAATAGACAGAAAAAGGTGAGAACCTGTCAACTTGATGTAAAAAGCTGTCTCCAACTTCGAGATATTCTGTTACAATATTATCCGTATGCAACATATGTATACAATATAGAGATATTGTGAAAGTAGAATCACATCTTGCATTCTATATTCGGGTTTATGATGAACAATATTACCTGATCTCATGTTGTCCAATATTCCAATTCCATTGGTCCTACTAAATCATAGCATGTTAGGGATGGTGCATATGTAAAAACCGTGTTACCTATTAATGTCACGCCATTGACGTCAACTTTTTATTCAACCTCATTGTAGGTGAGAATTTAAATTATTGTTCAGGAAACGGGTCATTCAGAAAGCTTTATTAATCCGGTTAATACTAACTATTAAGGATCAAATATTTTATGGTTACCTGTAGCAAACACAGGTTCTCGCGTACACGTATGCATCATATTTGAAATCTTCATTCTACAATTCATTTCAAGACGTTGATCAGTTACTGGAAAATAATTGCTAAAACTTGTAAACTAAACCAAACTGGCTTTAACCCTACTGTCATGCTCCGATAATCGCTTACCCTTTATCCAAACAGCCTAAAGTATCGGTTCGGGTCTTGGATTTCTTGGCTGATGGATTGGTTCGTTGAAGTTGAACCAGAACCGCTCTTCTTGTTGGATGTTTGGTGACTCGTTATCTTTCTCCGTTTTGCTTGCTTCTGACCTACTGTCATGATTTTTAGCCTTGGCCGCTTGTTCCTAAATTGGATCAAATATTTCTTGAGGATATCAGACACAAGTTACCTTTTGCAGCACAACCACATTTAGCATTTCATTAAGATTTAGAATGTCACACATTGGAGCACCTTCGCTTTCAATATTTTAATAGCAAAATACTATTGTACAAACATAAAGTTCAAAACATTCAGTTAAAGTTAGCCATCGATGCGACTGACTTGACCATATTAATCTAAATACCATCTGTACTTGCAGTATTGTTATTCGCTCTCATACCTCTGCCTTTTACTGTTCAGTATTGGTGCCAAATCTATGATTTGGCTGAACATGCACAATAGTATATTCCTGATTAATTATGTATTTGTTGCTGGAAAACCTCAATCAGATGATGCAGTGGTACTCCATTCTAAATATTGAAAATATTTTGTCTATTAATCATTAATTACAATAAGCAAATAGCACGACATGATAGCCAAACAATTGCAGCTTACTATTAATCTGCTAGCTCGATGGTGTCGAAAAGGATATCACACGATCTTCCATTTCTTCAAAATCATCCTATAGAATAAATGCAAATTAGCATCCAGACCCTGCAAATTGTCTATTGACTATTAGAATCAAAAAAAGTACTCGCATCTAGAATACACTAATGATCACATGACACCGATGTCCAGTATGTGATCACCCGAGAAAGAGTTTGTACCTTGGAAGCAACGTCCACATCCAAAACACAATGGAAACAAAAATATACATAACATCATGGAAACAAAAAAACAGCATAAACGGTGTGCATCACACGATAGCAGCCCACATACAAAAAATCTATCTAGAATCTCGGTGATCGCCGGTAAGGACTAATATAGTATACAAATATGGATTTTAAGAATAAGAACCCATAACTTCTAGTATACATAATACCTTGATAAATTAAAAGATCAAACCATAGTTGAAACGTTTAGGTGGGTTATACGGTGTACCTTTTTTTTATCAATGTGCTTTTGAAGATACGAATATATTAGGTTTTGATGTATGTTAGGTCGAAGTATATGTTTTATAAATTTGTCATACATTTAGGTCGAACTATATGTTTTATATTTGTCAAATATTTAGGTTGAAGTAAAATAAACAACCGAATCTTTGATTATGATTCTAATTATAATCGGATTTCAAAAAATAAAAGGAATATTTTTTCCTAATTTTTTTAATTTGTAGCCAATGAGAGGTCTCAATATTTTAGGATATATTGTAGCCAATGAAATAATGCCACATAAGATATGAGGTGGCGTCATCTTATTATCTTATGTCAAACTTAGCCCCGTATATATATTATAGATATATATATATATATATATATATATATATATATATATATATATATATATATATATATATATGTGTGTGTGTGTGTGTGTATATATATATATATGTATGTATATATATATATATATATATATAGAGGGGATACACTAAAAAGCCCCTTAAAATAAAAAGCCTAGGAAGGAATCTCAGCCCTTGGATTTGATTTTAATAATAAAAAAAGCGGAGTGGCATAACTGTAATTTACTTGAAACTGTGAGGGCAAATCGGTCATTTCATTCCCAATAACAACTTCACTTATCCATACTGTAAACGCCTCTCTCATTTCACACTGAAAATCGATCCATAGATAGATTGATCGATCTAATCCAATCATCTTCGTATCAAATATTGTAAATCGTTCGATATTCGATCTCAAACATTGTAAATCGTTTGATACTCGATCTCAGACACTAGTAATCGTTCGATCTTCGATCTCAAACACTGGAAATCGTTCGATATTCGATCTCCAACACTGGAAATTGTTCGATATTCGATCTCAAACAATGGAAATCGTTCGATCTATCATCTCAAACACTGGAAATCATTCGATCTTGATCTCAAACACTCGAATTAATGCAGTAGGTTCTTATTTATCCCTAATTAGGTTCGAGTGAGTCAAGCATATATATGTTAGAGTATATTGGTTTTTGTCATTCATAACATATACGTATGGTGTTCTACATTCATTTGTCTTTGATTGGTAAATGATGTACTATAATGCAGTGAATTGGTTTTCGTCATTCATAGAATGATTTAGGAAAGATCTGGCTTACCGTTTTGGTGAAAATGATTGTGTTTTGAAAGGGTCGATGCTGTGTTTATAAAGTGTTAATGTAGTTCGCGGTTTGTATACGGATGTCCGTGTCTAGGTTAGTATACGAGCCATGATTGTTAGGTCTTAAAAATTCTGTGTGTTTACGTGCTTGTAAAGGGTCGATGCAGTGTTTATAAAGTGCTAATGCAGCTCGTGGGTTGTCTACGAAGGTCTGTGTTTGGGTTTGCATAGCATCCGTACTTGTTAGATGTTGATAATTGTTTGTTTTTTGTGCTTGTAAAGGTCGATGCAGTGTGTTTAAGGTTTCAATGTAGTTCTTGGTTTGTCTACGGAGGTTTGTATCTAGGTCAGTTTCCTTTTCTAGATAATATATAAAGTCGGAGATTAATGTGGACAACATCTAGAAAACTTACCTAGAGTGTAGGCACAATGGTTTTTGTGGGTTACTTTCTACGCTATTAACGCTTTTTGACCCAATCAGGTATGTGTTTAGTGAGATAAGGAATCTGTTAAGCGAATAATCCGTGGCTATAAGTCTATGTTTGTTTAGGCGTAGAGTCTTTTGGTTGTCAAAAAGTGATGCACCTTTTTTAAAACTATGATGTACTAATTGCTTCATTGTTGTGTATAAAGCTTAAATAAGCTACCTGTAGGTCGATTTAGTGTGAAATTATGTTTGATTCTGTTGTTGTAAAGTAGTGATGCAGTAGGTTGTTCATGTGTTTCATATAGTTTGACTAGGTAAGGCATAGGGTGTTTTGCTTTTCAAAAAAGGGTTGTTTATTTATCTCTATGCATGATGAAGTTGATATAAAATAGTGATGCGGTAGGTGATCATTTATGTCATAAGGTTCGAGCAGGTAACAGGTAGGCTTTTTTGTTGTCAAAAAGTGGGTGCGTATATATTTGTGTGTCTGATGTAGCTTTGTAAAGCAGTGATGCAGTAGTCGTTCATTTGTGTCGTCTAAAACTTTAACAAGGTAACAAATAGGGTGTGTTACTTGTTGAAATGTGCTTGCGTGTGTACTTGTGTCTATTGCTGTAGTTGATTTTATGGAATAATGCAGTAGGAATTTGTATGTTGGTAGTCTAGGTTGTTTTAGTTTTCGGAAAGTGTTTGTGTGTGAGTTTATTTGATATTGATGCAGTAAGTTTTATTAATTAATGTAGTAGGTACTTGCCCGTAGTGTACGAGTTTATGTTAGTTTACACGCGCACAACTTCTTGGTTGTCGAAAAGTGTGTATGTACGTTTGTGTCTTATTGATGAATTAGGTTTCTCGAAGTGTTGAAGTAGGAAGCCTTGAAAAAAAGCATGACGTTCCATTCCGTGTTCAGGTGGATCATGAAGCCTTGCAAAATAAAGCTTGCATCTTTGGAAAGTGTAAGTGCTTCTTATGATCAATTTTTAGTGCTTTGTTAAAAAAACCGAAGATGATTTTGATTTTCTGGTTATTTAGGAGGTTGGTACTGCAGCAAAGGTGTTTAGTTGCTGCAGCAAAGGCATTTGAGTGGGAAGTGTACATATTTTTATTAGTTGAAAAGAAAGGAGGTTTGGTGGCTGCAACAAAGGAGGTTGGTACTGCAGCAAAGGTGGTTGTCTGCTGCAGCAAAGGCGTTTGAGTGGCAAGTGTACATATTCTTATTAGTTGCAGCAAGCAAGCAAAGCATGATATCATCAATAGTTCACTGCATTACAATGATATAGTTCACTGCATCAACGACCAAAAAAGAAAAAAAATATTTGATTGCTGTAAACATTATATGTTCATCTTAAACCGATTGCGACTGCATCATAGCGATGATGAAGACAAATCTTATCTTAGAGGGTGACACTGTTTGTTTTCTATTCTCAATTCTACCGATGCAGTAAGTACTTGAACTTACACGGAGTTCAGAACTAAAATTCCTTATAGAATTCCATCGGGCTACAATTTTGAACCTGCAGGATGTACTCAAGTTAGTTTTGCTATCAACGTACCTATTCTCGTTTTGTTTGTAACAGTTCTAGTTTGTGGAGAATGGTGACATATTGTTGAAGAATTATTATTTTTTGTTTGGTATACATAAAATGGGTGTGGTTATGACATACTAATGCAACAAAAGTGTTCGATTACTGTAAAAGGAGCATTCGGTTCTATGTTTGGCACTACATCAAAGGCATTAATTTGCTGCAGCAAAGGCTTTTGTTTCCATACATCAAATACGACTCAAGTACTGCATTAAAGGCGTTTATTTGTTGCAGCAAAGGCGTTGGTTGCTGCAGCAAAGGCTTTTGTTTCCTGCACCAAATATTACTTACGTACTGCATCAATTACATTAATTTGCTGCAGCAAAGGCGTTTTTTCCATACATCAAATACGACTCACGTTAAGCATGTTAAATACCGAACTTACGTGGTTTGGATTTTGAGATGTTTCTTTGTTTCCTACTAGACACATACATCTTTTATATCTCTCCTATAATGCTTGTTGCATTATTTAGATGACCAAGTATAGTACTTTCCCCACCAGCATAACTTTTTCAAATATTCGGTTCATTGTCTATTGAAACCGAAACCGATCCGACAATACTAAAAACATCGATGTAGACCCGACTCCTAATCGGTTCGGTTTCGGTTTAGCTTGTTACTGCCCTTTGGATTAGAAAACTTGATATGTGTTTGTTGCTGCAATTTTTTGTGTTCATTGCTGCACTTATTTTGTTATTGCACTCATTTTACCAAAATTTCCAATAACCATCACAGATTAATGACTTGAGATCCCTTAAATTACAGTAAATTGAAACTTGAACTTGACTTTGGCTGCATTTTATTACTGCATCACGATGTATAAATCTATTGCATAAATCTAATGCATCGAAATGTTATTTTGCTAGGCTAAATATGAATACCACTGACACTTCATGAACAATGAGATTCTATTGAATTGATGTTCAGTGATAAAAAAATGTATGTTTTACAAGCGAAAACATGTATCATAAATAATGATATAACGATAAACACAGGGTAATTGTGTGAATAAGCATGTCATTAAGAAATAAACCATAATACCCATGAAATATTGAAATAAAAAAGAGCTTATATACCTTTAATGGTATAACCAAAACCTCTACCATGCTTATCATGGTGTTTTAGTTCAAAAATATTACCGCATCAAAATGTAAATATTGTTGCATCAAAATCCTGTGGAAACCAAACCATTATCATGTTACCTTCGTAAATGGACATACAAAGAATTGAAACATCAAAATTTTTACGTAAGTCTAGTGATTTTCCTAATACATATACAATGATTAATAATATGCTTACGCGATCCATATATCCAAACCAACGTTGCAAAGCGAGTATATTACTGCATCACAATATAAATATTTTTGCATCAAAATCATGTGGAAACTAAACCAAGATCATGTTGCGTCTGCTGCTAGGCTGCTGTGTGTCTGCTGTTGCGCGTCTGCTGCGAGGCTGCTACGCGACTGCTGCAAGTCTGCTACAAGTCGGCTGCGCGTCTGCTGCAAGTAGGCTGCTGCGAGGCTGTTGCGCGCCTGCTGTGAGGCTGCTGCGCGTCTGCTGCAGGCTGCTGCGCGTCTGCTACGAGTCGGTTGCGAGTCGACTGCAAGTAGGCTGCGAGTCGGCTGCAAGTTGACTGATCTGCATCAATCGTGCCATTATGTGTTTTTCCCACTCTTTTTCTGTCAAGGAACAAACCAAAGTCGTTACTATAAATTGGGCCACCGGTTCTAGTAGTTACATATACAGGCAGGCAAGTAGTACAGGGCGAGGTTCAGTTTTTTGGTTTTATATATATTAATGATTTTCAGTTTCCGTTTGATTTGATTTTGTTCTCCTTGAGCCAAACTAAATCATATAAACATGAGCAAGCCGAACAGACTTACATAAAACTGAACTGGAGAGATTCATTTCCGTTCCGTTCTCTGCTTATGTCTTCAATTTCTGTTGATGTTAGGATGAAATACCTTGGTCTTAAATGCAACCTGAATTATAAAAGATCAATAAGATAGAAGCAACATTAACTAAAATGAAAGATATCAGTAGCTCTTAGAGATAAGCACATCAACCAAATTATATAGGTTAAACAAGATGTATATTTTAAGTTTCATATAATGCTTCTATAAGCAAATTCAAAACTTCATAACTAAAAAAAAGCACAAACTATCTGTAATAGACATTTGTTTTCCTTAAATATAAAACCTTTATACCCCATAACATACATTATTTAGGTTGTACAACGCAGCAACAAGCGCTACATCCATATTTACGACTTAGGAACTTAACATATCATAGATTTAACGAGTAAAATGTTATTCTTTCAGTTTCAATACTAGCTAAACTGGTTTCCCTCCCACCTTAGAAGTCACCATGTGATCATTCCTTTAAGGTAGAAAAATCAATCAGTGATCGCTAACTAAAGCCCACGAGGATGTGAAACTAGCCTTTGACATTGATATATTAATTTTTTAATAACTAGCATTAAAACAGGAAGAATGTGCAGGCTAGAAGAAAAATACCCGAACAAGCTACCAATTTCCAAGCCATATATGATCTCTTGATTCTCCTCCGCAACTTAAGATTTCATGTGTAAAAAAGTTGAAAATAAATTATTATTATTATAGATAAATATACAATCTTATGGAAATATTAATCATTCTTAATCTCTTCGTTGAGGTCTGTAAATACAATGCCATCCATTAAGGAATACCTAGACAAAAAGACTTATGATTGTATAAATATAAAGCATCACATTACCAAACTAGTGCATCATAATTATAAAATATCATGGAGACGTTTTATCAAACACCAGGTATGCAGGTGTCCTATACATGATTTTAATCTAAATTTTTTTCTTAAACATGTAGTAAATGAATTTTTTAAATCAACCAAACACACTTGCAATCAACCAAACACAAAAAATAAAATTAGCATTTGATGCATCAACTAGTTAATCTAGGGGCTGTATGGACATGCCTTATTAGGATTTTGTTCCGGACAGCAAATAAGTGCAAGAAAAAACCTTTAAAAAACTTGGTTTAGGGATTGTTCGGATAGGCTTATCACGAGCTTATTTGACATCAAATAAGTGCACAAAGATCTAGTCTAGGGGCTGTTTGGAATGCTTATTATATGTTATTTGGGAAACTATCTTTTTAGGGGCTGCTTGGACAAGCTTATTAAAGGATATTTAGACACACCTTAATCATAACTGTATTAATCATAAACACTTTAAATTATTTATTTTTGTTTCATGTTATGAAAGAAACATAATAGATTATGAATCACACTCCGAATGAAATGTTATCTACATATGTGCATCGTAGTTTTAACAACAATTTCATCACAAGTGTATGTATAACTAGTACATCACAAAACAAAACTAGTGCATTACAATACGAAACTACTGCATCACAATTATAGAATATGATATAGACATTATATCAAACACCTGGTGTGCATGTTCAATATACATATTTTTCTTCTATCTTTCCCCTCAAATTAGTTATAAATGTAGTGAAAAACTTAAAATACATAAATTTAACTCCGAAACTTCGTGCAAGTGTTTAATCGAATAAAAACTTTAGTCTAACTTTCATCAACAATTCAATTTATAAAAACAAGATATGAAGATCTTACTATAAGTATTCATTGATGATGAACGCTCGTCATTTGTTATGATGGAAACACAATCGACATATCAAAACACTATAAATTGTATCAATTGAATAAGCGGTGGAGAATAGGGTGGAGAAAATGGTGGAGACGACTTAAAGATGATGGTGCGATCGGTGCTCGCTGGTGGAGAGACGATGGTGAGATCGGTGCTCGCTGGTCAAGAGACGATGGTGGAGAGACGACGATGAGACCGATGTTCGCCGGTGAAGGATCGAGAGAGATGGTTGAGAGAAAGTTTGGTATCGTTGTGTAAGAAAAAAAGAAGGTGGGAAATATATAGCTAGGGTAGTAAATGACGAAAATGCCCCTGCCTATATAAAGTAAAAAGACGGTAGGGGGTGGACAGGTGTCAGCATGGGAGGCCTTCCTAGGCTTTTTATTTTAACAACCCTTCTCAATTTACCCCACCTATATATACATACATACACACATATATATATATATATATATATATATATATATATATATATATATATATATATATATATATATATATATATATATATATATATATATATATATATATATATATATATATATATATATATATATATATATATATATATATATATATATATATATATATATATATATATATATATATATATATATATATATATATATATATATATATATATATATATATATATATATATATATATATATATATATATATATATATATATATATATATATATAATATATATATATATATATATATATATATATATATATATATTATATATATATATATATATATTATATATATATATATATATATATATATATATATATATATATATATATATATATATATATATATATATAATATATATATATATATATATATATATATATATATATATATATAGATAGAGAGAGAGAGAGAGAGAGAGAGAGAGAGAGAGAGAGATGGGATCGATAGAAAACTTCATCTCAATAAAAAACTTAGAAAACTTCCACCCAACCGTTGGATCAAAGATCCCTCACCCTCCTTTTTTTCGCAAAAACTACAAGGGCCACGTTGTAACTTCCTTCAATCTTGAAGGGACTAATTTATAAATTCGTACATGTCATATATAATGCCAAACTTTTTTCATTTTTTTCTTTTCTTCTCTCTCTAAGTCCACGGTCCTGTCATTTTTCTCTCTCTCTCTCTCTCTAAATTGTTAGCCACTTTCTATCAGATGAAATCATCTCGTTACACACTCGATATTTTTATAATTTCTATTCACGATCAACAAACTGGGTGATATCATCTCATTATAATTTCTCGGATTAATTTCAGATTTACGAGATCACGTAGTTAGAATTTCTCAAATCAACGAACAAAGTAAGTTTTTTAACATATTTCAATTTTATTTTTGTTGGTTTTGTTCGATAATATCAGTTGATATGCGTATTTGATACAGTTTTTTGTAATCATTGTTTTGTTTTATGAGTTATCAATTCATTTTATGAATTTTTATTAGGTAATCATCATGCTTATTAATAGATGTATTGGTTTTTAACTTTTTATCTATTACTGTATTAGGATGCATTGTAAACTTTAGTTATTTCAATCAACTTTGAGAAATTTATAGTTGTAAAACATGTTAACAAAAACTACACACCAAGTGTTTGATACAATGTATGAATGTGATTTTTATAATGACAATGCACTAATTATAGAGTGTGATGTCCTATTTTTTTAGTATGCTCTTGTTACACGATGATGCCGCTAATTTATTTTATACTGATATGACTATTAGTTTTTATTAGCATATTAGATGAAAAATGAGTTCATCTAGACTTAGATGAACTCATATACATGATTGAAAATGTTCCTATTATTATATATTGAATGGACCTAAACATAAGATGATTGTGTTACACGTTTGCGTTTAAAAAGAAACTGATGTCAAAAGAATTCCATGTGATCCAGTCAGTTAACTAATAAAACTTATATCATAATTGCTTTTTATGTAGGTACTTCTTTGGGAACACCACCCGTCCATCACAAAGAAAGGAGAAATCGATGGAGCTCTATCTGTGAAGATTTGACATTCTTGAGCTCTATCACATTTCTTTGAAGCTGCTCGGGAGAATATGTCTCTTAAAAATATGTCAGTCCCAGAAGATCACAAAGTTTCTAGATTTTACTATACCCACTGCAGGTACGACAATGTTACTGTATAGTATATGTGTTAGTCAAATCATGGTCATACGTTGTTGAATCGCTGCTGATGCTATTATATTTTGTTTGTTAATCAAGATTGTGCTAAATGCCTAAATCTATTGTCATGTCAAACGGTTTTCACTCCAGGTGCTAGAAGGTATCATTTTATATGGATCCGATGGTGCACCAGGTAACTTGCTAATGATCACTTCGTGTCGGACTCCATAGAGAAAATGTAAATATTGCATACATACATATATGTATACTTGACATGTTTACATCCTAAGAAAGTCCCTCTGTATCATTGTTAATTTTTTGACATGAGCTACATCACCTGATTACTTTTACCTCCTAAAAAGTCCCTCTGTATCATTGTTAATTTTTTGACATGAGCTACACCACCTGATTTTATTGGTTATCTTTTCATACCTTTTCAGGTCCAACGCGGGAACATGGCGGCTGGACCAAGGACGTCAGCAGGTGCATAAGGGAGAGTTCATGGTAGAAATCTGATTGCTTTGGTAGTATCCGAAAGTGGAAGTAATGGTGGCTCACCAAATCCAAGATATGTTTGCCAATCTTATCAATCTTAATATAAACCGTAGAGTTGTCACCACCACTATAGCCGAAATATTAAAACTGAAGTATTTCTGAATTCAAGGAAAAAAATTGTACCAATCACCGAAGCACACTCACAATCAGATATGCAGACATTCACACTAAATCACAAAAACACAATATTTGTAGACTTGCGGAAAGAAATTGTGAACTTGCAGGTAGAGACGCGTAAACTGCATATACACATAACTATGTAGACATAAGCTGCAACCATGAAGAAACTACAGAAGCACCAAAACACATGGAGTAGCACAATTACAGAAACCACAAAAGCAAATAAACACATGAAAATCACACAAAAACACAAACTGATGCAGACGAATAATTTTGTGAAGCAATGCTTCTTGCTTGGGTCATCCAGTGCAATATATGTTTATTTTTCTTCATAAGTGGGCGGCCAGGTTCCTTTATAATGTGTCTTTGTAATTTGATGATATGTCTTTTGATCCATGCCTTTGGGTGTCACTTTGTCATCTTGTTTCTTTGTTTAGTTTGTAATTTTGTTTCTCTTGGGATCCTCTTTTCTGAATGGAGGTGGGTTGAAATTTTATGTATCTTGTATTGTTTCGGTTATTTAAGAATACAGGTAGCCTAATTTGTTTATACATATGCCATATTAGAAGAAGAATATACGTAATCTCTCATCTTTCTTCAATTAGAGCGTGTGAAAACTTAATGTTTCCTTGTACTATTGATTATTGTTTTTAATTACTATCATTTGTTAAAAGTTTATGATATTGCTGGATTAACAATATGTGTTTGTTGTTGCTTAACACATGGTTACTTTGGTTATTTTTACGGTTTTATGAAGTGTATTTGTCAATTTTTGCTAAGCTATAGAATGTGTTCCGAGGGGAAATGACCCAAGACATGTGAGATGGCTAATAGATTGTGGCTAATAGAAGATCTAAACCTAAGATGCCATAACTGCTTCTATATATAACTAGAAAAACCAACCGTATATTATTGATACTCATTAGTATGTCAGATTACATCATGCCGAGATATACATTTCACAGATCATATTGATAGCTAGATGCTAAAAACAATCCAAAACATATGTTGATTATGCATAGCTCCTCTACAATCCTAAAAATTTCACCAACATATGCTGCTTGCTTTTGTGGAATCGATAAAGATTCCAGACTTGTAACACAATAAACATATATTACTGACATGGCGATAGACTCATAGCACATATAAATTAAGGTTGATCATTTTGAAACCTCAAAAACCTACTTGTGGCACATTTGATTGTTACCTTGTTAAACAATTAAAACGTTTGTATTGTACTTACTTTCCCCCTTTGGTCTGTATGGGGTAGTATGGGGTACCATGACCATGACAGGAGTCCAACTATCCACACTATTTAGTTAAATATGTGATGATCATGGAAACATTTAAACGTGAGCGATGTCATTTTGAGGTGTTCAAAACTTGCATAATAACAAATATAATTGGTTTTAAAAGCTAAATATATATTATATACTCATTGATGCCCTACATGTTCATAGACACTAAATATTCAAACAGATGCCCGAAATTACCTCAAACAGATGCCCAAAATACCCTCGAATGGGGCTATCCTTGGGTCTTGCACACTTAGATCAGAACCATATCTAATAAACAGGATCCCAATCTTAAAGTTCTTAACATGCACTTAGTAGGTATAATAGCCATACTATAGGGACGTTTAATACATTTTATTCTGAATGGAGACATTAAGTATATCAGGTTGCTACTAAATTACTTGCGTTTATATCCTAAACATTTTAAAGATTCAGATAGAATGTTTGGATCTTAAACATTTTAAACATTCAGATAGAATGAAGAGCATTTACCTTGATCATTAATGTTAAAAAGAAGGTATATGGTTTATAAGACTATAAAAGACTCACCAGTTTTTGATGTTCAAAGGAGGTGCAGCTAGTGATCTCCACTAGGAGAAAAACTCATCAACTCAAGAAATTTGTTGAAGACTGCAGGAAGGCAGACTTTATTATTGACCTGTGCAATGGAAAATGAATATGTAAATACCTATGCTCCTAAAATACTCTAAAGTGAGTAGTACTAAATAGACAGAATTATATATAACAAAGAGGATCCAAACTTGTAAAAAAATTCGGGAACAATGTCCCTACTTAGGCGAAGGTTCACCACTTCAAGCGGGCACTGAACCTAGAAATTAAAAATAAAACCGATTTAAGAAAAAGAAATAGATATTGGAAAAAATAAATGATAATGTGCAGTATTGACCTGTGCTCGCGGAGGTATAACTTCTGATACTAATGAAAGCTCCAACTTTATATGGGATAGAGGCAATATTATACTTGCATCGAATCAACTGGAGCAGTATTCTGGTTTCCAAAGAAAGTACTTAATGACCCTTGTGACCTCGCCATTTAGCTTTAATACCACTCTGAAATAATATCCAGTAGACATAGATGCAAAATTAGTATCTTTAACTTTCTTGGAAGATAACAAATACGTCAATTAATTACCTGAACATAAGGATCTTCATAGAGGTTGTCTGAATTACTGATCATGTTAGTGTCGTTTCCTGCTACAACCTCCTCCCCAGCTTTGCTGCTCTTATCCTCGGGTTTTTTCTTGACTCCTTTCAGCAACTCCTTTCCTAGGCCCTTCATATCAGGTTCTATCTCAGCATCGTCAGCTTTCTTAGAGTCAGATTTCAGAGTCCTGGTTTTGCAAATGATGCACCCAACATGCTCCAAGTTCCCATCTGATGGATTTTTCGCTTTAGAGGCTTCTGCCTTCATTTTCTGCGGACTTTCTTTCAACACTTCCCTGACCAAGCGATTAGCAGACAATAGATCTTTGGCATATGCACTCTGAACTCGTTGAGCTGAACTAGATGATTGCGTTGTAGGTGACTTATGGAATAACATTCTTAAATTGCAATACAAAAAGATAAAAACTATAATCAGCGACCAAGCTATTACCAACATGAGAAGGATTATACAAATAATTGAACCATTCGCCAAATTAACAGGTTGTTTGGCTGGCACGGCCATTTTGGGTTGTCCCATACCAGATTAAACTCTTCCCTATGTCAATCTATCATTCTATTATTTATTATATAGTACCTATTTTACAGACCTATTGACATTCAAAGCTTCAGTTATCTGAAAATTAAACAAGCAGATGCTTTAATTTTAACAAACATATGCATTTTTTTTATCGAAGAGATGTCGTAAAATTAACAGTATACAATCCCATCCATGCTTTATATGGCATACACATATAAAACTAACAGTATCGATAAAATAATAATCCTTGACTATCGATTGTTTCTATTTAATGTCCAACTAAAAAAGATTCTCTAATGTTAAGTGCTACAAGTAATTTGCCGAATAGACAAAATAGTACTAACTGATTGCAATTTTTGTCCAAGGTTAAATGGAATTAAACATTTTAATCATGTGACATAAATACAACTATCTGATCATGTTTTCAAAACTCCAACCACTGGAAACTTTTAAAATATACAACACATATGCTTTTTAATCTACCATTCTACCTCTGATTAATACAGTGAAACAAGGCAAATAACTTCAAGCAAAACTAACACAAAAAAGTTCTGAAAATAATAATTTTTTTGTAGAAAAATTCAAACAAAATATGAAATATGAACCACATCCATATATGATGTTGATGCCTACAACCGACAATCTCGTGAGACATTTGAATTTGAATACTAATGAAAATATTTCAGAACATGCGTCACTACAAAGATTACCACCATCGTCTCATGCAATAATATAGTCTTAAAAATATGCTCTTTTGCATGATACCATTATGCACTAATCAAACAATGAGACAAACATATGACTTAAATGATTTCAGTCTGCTATTATCCAACAAACAAATGTTATTTCGTTTAACTTTAATTCACTCATCAAACACACAAACATATGATCTTTTCATGATAACCTAATGCCCTAATACAATTTTAAAATGATGCCATAATAACATCTTTAACAGACGCCCAAGTACATTCTTAAACCGACGCACTAATACAATCTTAAACAGACGCCCTAATACATTCTTAAACTGACACCTTAATACATTTATAAACCGACGCCCTAATTCATTTATAAACCGACGCCATAATACATTCTTAAACTGACGCCATAATACATTCTAAAATTGATGCCCTATCACATTCTTAAATTGATGCCCTAACTTTTTCAATTGTTACACTAACCACACAAACAAACAAATGCTCCAACTTAACATAATGATCTTTCATAATAAGATATACAATAACACATTTTTGTATGCACTAATGACACAAACAAATGTTGTAACAATTACGTGACGCTCTTATCATGCGTTAACACTTATTTTAGATACAATAATCAAACTAATAGATTTACTAACTTATAACATGATGCTCAACATAGTTTTTGATACACTAATAATAAAACAAACGACATAATTAAGTGATTCTCTAATGAAACTAACAAATGTGTGTATGCTTATTTTAGATTTAATAATAAAAATACATTCAGACATTATATCAAACACATGGCGTGCAACTTCAATAAACACATTTCTATGCATTTGTTCTTCCGACTGTGTTTCATATTAGGTAGAAAACATGTTTATATGATGATGAAATTACAATAACACTTAAATAATAATCAAATCAATGATTTAAAATTGATTAATTAGCTGATTTAAAATTGATTAATTAGCAAAATTAGTTTAGTTTCAAGGTAAATCCTACTTTCTCCTGATTCTTAGATGATTAAAACTTCAAATTACATGATTAAATCTAAAAAAAGTTTGTTAGTTTTTTGTATTACCTGAAAGATGATGGACCAGTGCTTCCCCCGTTGGTGATTGTGATTATGCTAATGGTGGCGAAACATAATCTACTGGTGTGGTGACATAAGGCAGTGCGGTGGCGATGAGAGGCGGCGACCGTTTCTGCAGGTGTGGTGCTCGTGGTCAGAGGAGTGTTTGTTTGTTACGCGTGTCTGTTTGTTACGAGAATGGGGTATATACGAGCTATCCCCTTCTTTTTCAATAATTTTCACATTCTACCCTAAAGTTTGATATATTTGCAAACTCTACCTTGTTGTTTGTTTTCTAGGTTTTCTACGAATATGAACTTTTCTCTAGAACCCATCCCTATATATATATATATAGGGTGAAGATACAATAGAAAGCCTCTTAAAATAAAAAGTCTAGGAAGTAATCCTAGCCCTTGGATTAGATTTAATTAAAAAAACCGGAGTGGCAATATTGTAATTTCCTGGGAAACATTAAGGGCAAATCCATCAATTACCATCCCACTAACCTCTTCCCCTTTTTCAGGGTTAATAAAACCTCCGCTCTTTATCCTGTGTTTTAACGTTTTCTTCATTTCCTCTCCAACCGATCAAAACCCAGTCCCCAACTCATCTCTTTTCCTATTTCTAACATATTCTCTCTGATTCATAAACGAATTTCACAAACTAATTTTATCGATCGATTGGTTCATCACTATAAGTTAATATATGAATCTAAAATTGTTATTGCATAATTTTATAGATCGTATAACCTATAATCATTGTTATTTTATTAGATAATCAAGTGCATCGATTTTGAAATTGTGAAGACGAATATAAAAATCTACACACCTCCTCGTTAGTGTATGTAATTGATTTAAGATATGTTTTTCATCTATATGTTTTTGAGAAAAAAATATAGATGAAAAACATGTATATGACACCTGCACACCAAGTGTTTGATCAAATGTTTACATGATATTGTTAGTTTGATGCACCAGACTTTGAGCGATGATGCAGCAGGAATTTTGTCCTTGTATATAAGGGTGAATTAGGCTAAACATAGGTCATTGTATATAAGGGTGAATTATACCAAAAGCAAGTAGCGTTATCTCGAAGATGTGTTTGTATGTTAGGTTGTTAGTTTGATGCACCTGAATTTGAGCTATGATGCAGCAGGTAGTTGATCTGTGTATATAAGAGTGAATTAGGCTAAACGAAAGTAACGTTATCTCGACAATGTGTTTGTATGTTAGGTTCTTAGTTTGATGCACCTGAATGTGAGCTATGATGCAGCACATAGTCGGTCATTGTATATAAGGGTGAGTTATGCCAAAAGCAAGTAGCGTTATCTCGAAGATGTGTTTGTATGTTAGGTTGTTTATTTGATGCACCTAAATTTTAGCTACGATGCAGCAGGTAGTTGATCGGTGTATATAAGAGTGAGTTAGGCTAAACGAAAGTAACGTTATCTCGACAATGTGTTTGTATGTTAGGTTCTTAGTTTGATGCACCTGAATGTGAGCTATGATGCAGCACATAGTCAGTCATTGTATATAAGGGTGAATTATGCCAAAAGCAAGTAGCGTTATCTCGAAGATGTGTTTGTATGTTAGGTTGTTTGTTTGATGCACCTAAATTTGAGCTATGATGCAGCAGGTAGTCGGTCGTTGTATGTAAGGGTGGATTAGGCTAAATGGAAGTAGTGTTATCTCAAAAATGTGTTTTTATATTAGGTTGTTAGTTTGATGCATCTAAATTTGAGCTATGATGCAGTAGGTAGTCAGTCTCTCGCTGTATATAAGGGTGGATTACGCTAAATGCAAGTAGAATTATCTCGAAAATGTGTGTGTATGTTAGGTTGTTAGTTTGATGCACCTAAATTTGAGCTATGATGCAGCAGGTAGTCCGTCGTTGTATATAAGGGTGGATTAGGCTAAACGTAAGTAGCCTTATCTCGAAAATGTGTTTGTATGTTAAGTTGTTAGTTTGATGCATATGAATTTTAGCTATGATGTAGCAGGTAGTTGGTCGTGTTATATAAGGGTGAATTAGGCTAAACATAGGTTGCATTATCTCGAGCATGTGTTTGTATGTTAGGTTGTTAATTTGATGCACCTAAATTTGAGCTATGATGCAGCAGGTAGACGGTCGTTGTATATAAGGGTGTATTAGGCTAAACGTAAGTAGTGTTATCTCAAAAATATGTTTGTATATTAAGTTTTTAGTTTGATGCATCTGAATCTGAGCTATGATGTAGCATGTAGTTGTTCGTCGTATATAAGGTTGAATTAGGCTAAACATAGGTTGCATTATCTCGAGCATTTGTTTGTATGTTAGGTTGTTAGTTTGATGCACCTGAATTTTAGCTATGATGCAGCTGGATTTGAGCTATGATGCAACAAGTAGTCGATCGGTGTATATAAGATTTAATTAGGCTAAACGAAAGTAAGATTATCTCGAAAATGTGTTTGTATGTTAGGTTGTTAATTTAATGCACCTATCTTTGAGCTATGATGCAGCAACTAGTCGGTTGTTGTATATAAGGGTGGATTAGGCTAAACACAAGTATGGTTATCTCGAACATGTATTTGTATCTTAGGTTGAAATGACGGAAAAGACATGGGCAGGCTAGTGACATTGAGGATTGGAGGCTGAATGTACCAACATGAACTCATGTTTTTAAGTATCATGTTTACTTAGTCTATGTACCAAGTATCATCGCAGAATGTACCATCATGTCATTTCTTGTAACAATGTAATATCTATTTGTATTATTAGGTTTTTAAGTTACAAAATGAATAATTTCTACTATAAAAGTTGTGATATTGCGTACTATTTACTGACATTGAGGATTCGAGGCTGACTGATTCTAACTTTACTGCATTACATTGTATTTTTAACTACATCAAAATGAAAATTATAGAAATTTCCTAACATCTACTGCAGGTAGCATACTAAAAAACTTCATACCTTGCTAACCACGTTAGATGGTTACGCTAATCGTTTGCTTTAGATAGTATGTATTTACAACACACACAACATACATGGTTGCAGGTGGTATGTGGTGAATGGTTAACATTGATTATCCTAATGACCAGAGACACTGAAGGCAACGAGGATGGTATTTATTTAGTTACGTCAAGATGGGATGTTGATGGTGAGGAGAGCTGATGCGTCAAAACTTACAAAGGTTTGTTGCTACTATCAAAGCTGCTCATCTCAAGACCAAGATCAGGCAAATTTTCTAGGTACTTACACAGGATGGTTGGTACATACACCCTTTGAATAATCTGCTCAATTTACAACTTTGGTCCACATAGAAAAATCCCATTTTTGTTTGGCTACTGATTTCTCGTATGGATGCTTGGCAGAGAACTCAACTGTTGTCATGAAAATGTGTTCATTGTAAAGTGTTATACATAAGATATTTTTTTGAATTTTTGTATTTTTGTTATATATATTTTGTATAGTGTTGAATAGTATTATATATACGATGGTTGAGCACAAGCATTGTTTTTGCCTTTTTATGAATTGTTTTTGCCAAATAGCAAGGTTCAAGTTGAACATAAATACAAATATTGTTTTGCTGAACTGTTTGCACCAGATAGCAAGTTTCAAGGGGTGTTTGGCTGCTGCAACAAGGGGTGTTTGGCTGCTGCATCAAGGGGTGTTTGGCTGCTGCAGCAAAGGTTGTTTCGCTGCTGCAGCAAAGGTTGTTTGGCTGCTGCATCAAGGGCTGTTTGGCTGCTGCATCAAGGGCTATTTGGCTGCTGCATCAAGGGCTTTTTGGCTGCTACAGCAAGGACTATTTAGCTGTTGCGACAAGT
Source organism: Glebionis coronaria (assembly GCA_025667525.1). Taxonomy (NCBI): domain Eukaryota; kingdom Viridiplantae; phylum Streptophyta; class Magnoliopsida; order Asterales; family Asteraceae; genus Glebionis; species Glebionis coronaria. Next base: position 4,031 of record JANFOE010003077.1, on the reverse strand, counting down.
GTTGTTTGGTATTGTAGCAGAAGTTAACACATCATTGTATTGTATATTATATTGAATATTTTATTGCATGAAAATGCAAATTCCAGTACATCACAATGTATAAATTTTATTTGCACACTCCAAGGAAACACACATAAAAATATGTATGACAAAATATACTTTATTAACATTAGTAACACTACACAGGAAACTATGCGCCTAAGTCAGCTTGATTTCATAATCAGAAAGATCAACTGATGTGTCTAGATTATTCAGATCACATTCACATATGACCTATGTGCTCTTTGATTGTGGGGATACAAGCACTTGACCATGCCTTGACCCTTCACACTGAGCTTAGTAGCTTGAAGTTGCTTCTTCTAAGGTGCTTTTAACTAATGCAACATTTTGTTCATCTGTCATTAAAAAGCCATCATTCTGATGTAGAACCACTATTCTTCATCACTGCATCACAACGTAAAATCACTGCATTAAAAGAACAATCAATATTAGTAATGTTGTACCCTTTATCCATATGTGTGTCAAAGGGAACTCATGTATCATTTCTGAAAGCTAGAGGTTGATTCGTCAATGACAAAGTCGTATTTTTAGTCCAAATTTCAGTCGAACAAATCCCACCTTATGTCATCCACAAAGATAAAATATGAATCTTGCATTTCGGAAACTTCATTTTGTGAGCAGGTAGATTCTGAGCTTCATTGTCACGAGAGGGGGCTCGATAATGTTTGTTGTCAGTTTCTGACTATATCATGAGATGGAGCATGAGTTTTGTCATGTTTCTGAACGTTTTTTCCATTGCCTCTAGCACCTAAGAAGACGTTCATGTAAATAAAAACACTGACATTAAAATCATGGAACTAATCCTAGTTGCCAAAAAGGATTTCAATGTTAGTATGAACTAACATAATTAACACTATACAAGGATCATACATGATGAATGCACATTACGAGATTTAGAAAAAGTCAATAAATAAAGATTCACACGGTTGGAGTCGAGGATTTTGGTACTTTCATGGTTGCTTAAAACTAATGAACACTCACTAACCTATTGCATTAATGTTTTAAATCAACTACATCACAGACTTGTGATTAGTAATTTACTTAAAACAAACTTAGAATTTAAAATCAATACCCCTAATTTATGTTGCTAACTACTAACGAGCTAAAGAAAGCTATGGTTATGTTGCAATCATTCAATCATCACCAACTCACCATATATGTAGTTTATAAAACCAATAAAGGTATAAGAGCATTCACATATCAATATGCACACCTCAAATGCATCACAAAATCTAAAACCAATAAGTGCCAAACATACAATAATCAAAAAATACAATAACAACCCTCTAAGTTTCATTTTATTACTTCATATTGAATTATTCACGTGATAACATAAAACGTTTAACTTTACTTGAACAATACGCTACCACAAAAAAAAACACTACCGCATTAACATTTCTATTCTCATGCATCATATATACAAAATTGCATACAAGCTTTTTCCACTAAAAATGACCAAAATAAAAAAAGAAAGTTGATGCATCACAGTTTAAGTCAGTGCATCACAATTTTAAAATATCACATGCAATTTAACAGACACCTTATATTTGCCATAAACAAACACTTACTGCATCAGCTTTTTTGAAAGCCGCATCACACATACAAACATCTGCTGCGAGGCTTCTCCGAGTCTGTTGCGCGTCTACTGCAGGCTGCTGCGCGCCTGCTACGTGGTTGTTGTGTGCCTGTTGTGAGGCTGCTGCGCGCCTACTGAGAGGCTGCTGCGCGTCTGCTGCGCGCCTTCTGCGAGGCTGCTACACGCCTGCTACGAGGCTGTTGCGCGCCTGCTGCCAGTCTATTGCGCGCCTGCTGCGAGTCTGCTGCAAGTAGGCTGCAACTGCTGATCGCGCTCATCCTAATTAAGCTTTGATTATGATTCTGAAGATATAAGCAACTGATTCTGAAGATATAAGCTCCCGATTCCAATTTGCAGCAGATATAACTTACTTTTGAGTGTCATGTGATTTCTTTTACGTGAATTCAAACTCTAGCATTCTTTTGTGCAAGAGACCATAAATGCCTAAAACATCCTTTAAGCACTTCTAGACACCCTTATTATACTTTTTAACATGCTGAAATACAGAAAACATTGTCAAAAATAAAAGAAGATTGCACAAGATGTATTAGAGATACTTAGTCGATCACTTGCCTTTGTTTGCTCGGGCTCACGTTTCCTACATAGCAACGACGGGAATAAGATTTTTGTTGGACTGTATGATGCGAATATGTCACTACTTTTTGTTTCAACTAAATTCTTAGCTCCAAACTCAGCTAGAACATGTAGCCTCTAAAAGGTACATAATTCCGAATCTAATATAATATGACTATAGCAAATAATGCGAAAATAGAAAATACAAAACTTAAACATGTTATCTAAACATCATGTGCATCTTCAGCCCTCTTAATATCATTGAAATACTATGCAATTCAAAGACAACTATACAGACTTGTACTCGGAGAGCGTGCATTATGTTATATCACCCCTATCAAGCAAATAACAATACATATAACACAATTCTATCTCACACGCCCTAAACGACACTTTAACTCGAACCCACGCGTTCTCAAATTCAAGTAAGTAAGCATTTAACCTGATCAAAGCCGCCTATTTTTTTATAGAAAAAACCACACCAACTCCTAAAGAAACTTTCAAAACCCCGAGAAACAAACAAAATACGCAAAAAAAAACAAGCACGACTTTCTTTTATCCAAGCCCCCAACAACGTTAAACTCTATACCATCCGATGACCCATTAGACCCATTACCACTTCTTCTAGTTTAACCCACCACCAGTAGACGGGTTTGTTTCTTTCCAAGTACTGATTGGAAGCCTTCTGCGTGTTCAGATAATCTAGGAAATCGATTTCATGATGATGATGTTTGCAGGTCTGGGCTCGTTAAGATGAGTATCCATCTGCTGACGTGGAACTTACTTGTGTTTGATGAATCACTTGACATCTCCAAATCGCTCTCGAATTAGGATAAGAGCATCAAATCATCAATGTAGATGAATAGAAAACAATTAATGGTGGAGAAGATGTAAAAGACGGTGGTAGATGGTGGTGAGACAAAGAAGATGATCTAGTGGATTTTAGTAGTGGTGAAGAAACGTAATAGTGGGACAAAAAGAAACAATATATAACTCTGATTATGAAATGACAATAATGCCCTTGTTGGTTAAATAAAAGGGACGGGAGATATTGGACACGTGGTGGGCTGTGATGCCTTCCTAGGCTTTTTATTTTAACAACCCTTCTCATTTTACCCCCACCTCTCTCTCTCTCTCTCTCTCTCTATATATATATATATATATATATATATATATTATATATATATATATATATATATATATATATATATATATATATATATATATATATATATATATATATATATATATATATATATATATATATATATATATATATATATATATATATATATATATATATATATATATATATATATATATATATATATACGTATATATATAGTAGTATGTATATATATACTATATATACGTATATATATATATATATATATATATATATATATATATACTATATATATACTATATATATACTATATATATATATATAATATATATATATATATATATACGTATATATATATATATATATATATATATATATATATATATATATATATATATATATATATATTATAATATATATATATATATATATATATATATATATATATATATATATATATATATATATATATATATATATATATATATATATATATATATATATATATATATATCTATATATATATATACTATATACTATATATATATATACTATATATATATATATATATATATATATATATATATATATATATATATATATATATATATATATATATATATATATATATATATATATATATATATATATATATATATATATATATATATATATATATATATATATATATATATA